>JAJQKJ010001526.1:5000-70108 GCA_029574335.1 Rana kukunoris
CTTTTCCCTTTCTGCATTGCTAACATTGCCGCTGTCAGGGGGGAGGGGGCCTTCCTGAGGGGACTGTGTTATCTAGCCTGTGTTTTTTCTTTTTTGTATTGGGCTTTCCTGTGAGGGGTTTTTCACTATTAAAAAGCTCTGTGATGAGCACAGATGTCCCTGCAGATGCCGCACAGTTACCTCACTGTTCTTTTCCTCTCACACGCTGTGTGCTGAGAGCAGACGGCAGCGATGGGCAGTCTCCTCCTGAGGTGAGTCCCCTGGTACCCCTGGTCAGCGCAGCAAGTGGGTGAGAGACTTTGAATAGGGCTCTAGGAGCTTTTGTTTATTTGTAAGGACAGGTGTGCATATTATACTGTAAGGGGTTAGCTCGGTAGCGGGGGTGTTTGACCCCCTTGATGGGTTCACTACACACTGAACTATACAGAGAGGCAGCCGAAGACGGTTGAAAACAAAGAGTTTGGTTTATTCTTCCATATTGCTGGAAACAAGTGCAAGCATCCAAACAGCATAAACAAAACAAAACATAAAATAAACCCTGGCCACTTGGGGCGTCTACCTTCACCACACAGGAACCTATCTATGGAGTCTGGCACAGCCTACTGCTGGGCAGACACTGCTAAACCTACAGCAGAGAAACAATAGTCTTTTTGATTTTTATCACACAGAAAAATCAACAACCACCTCACCTCTTCAGAAGTCTTTCTCACTGCTCTCCTTAACTCAAAAAGCCTCAGGATGCAGCAATCAGTAGTCATCCTCTGGATGACTTATAGAGGCCTTAATTGCCTCATTCTGAACAGCTGAAGTTTCCCAATGCCCTAAACCTTTCTGGCTACTTCTGTAGCCGACACCTGGTAGTAATTGGTGTATTGTCTAAACAAGGCAGAAATGTAGCTCCCGTCTGTGACAACACCCACAGATTTACCTGACTTCCTGTCACATAGCCCCCCTCTTGTTTCAACCCTAGGGTTGGGACACAGGTTGCCAGGCACGCATGCACTCAGGACAACCCATCTGCATTCCCCATTTTAACACCGGGGCGATGCGTTACCACAAAACTAAATTTCTGGAGGGCCACCTATTTATTCTCCTATTGGTCTCTTTGTTCTGTGACATCCACTTCAATGGGGCATGATCCGTCACCAGTTCAAACTGTCTACCCACAAGGTAGTACCGGAGAGAATCCAAAGCCATTTTACCGCCAAACACTCTTTCTCAATGGTGGCATAATTCTCCTCATGGGCCTTCAACTTTCGGCTGAGGTACATAACAGGGTGTTCCTCCCCCTTGATAATCTGGGACAGTACAGCTCCTAACCCCATATTTGACGCATCTATCTGAACCACAAAGTTCCATGAAAAAATAGGCGAATTTAAAACTGGCTGACTACATAAGGCCTGTTTTAAAGCCTGAAAAGCTGTTTCTGCTTCGGGAGTCCATTTGATCATGACAGACTCCTGCCCTTTGGTCAAATTGGTCAGGGGAGCAGCCTGTGAGGCAAAATGGGGGATAAAACGGCAATAATACCCCGCGATCCCCAAAAATGCATGAACCTGTTTCTTGTTGGTGGGACGTGGCCAATCCTGAATAGCCTCAACTTTGTTTATTTGGGGCTTGATTAGACCTCTTCCAATAGTATACCCAAGATACTTCGCCTCTTCTAGCCCAAGGGTACATTTTTTTGCCTTCTGGGCTTCTCTAGATAATAGGGGGGGCACTAGTCCAGCCCACTGTTCTTTAGGCCAATTCTATTTTTCAGCTGTTCTCTCAAGCGTGGTCAGAAACATCTCCGGGTCATCATCTGCAGTCATCTTTGGCAATAAGTGTCTTACCCGAAAAGTTGGTATGTTACTGGCCTGACTCCCAGCCTCGGGGTCTGCTGTCTCTAAAGCTGTTTCACGATGGCCTCCATTTGCTGCTGGTGTCTCTGTTCCAAGCCGGCAATGCTCTCTTGGTGAGCTGCAATGCTCTCTTGGTGAGCCTGTTGTTGAGCTGCAATGCTTTCTTGGTAAACCTGTTGTTGAGCTGCCATGCTCTCTTGGTGAGCTGCAAGGCTCTCTTGGTGAGCCTGTTGTTGAGCTGCGTGAGCCTGTTGTTGAGCTGCAAGGCTCTGCTGCAAACCTGCATTTGTCTGCTGTTGATTTGCATTTGCTATAGCCAGCTGTTTCAGTATCTCCTCCATTTTGGGTTTACTTTAACTGCCCGCATTCTCCACCATGTGTAAGGGGTTAGCTCGGTAGCAGGGGTGTGTGACCCCCTGGATAGGTTCACTACACACTGAACTATACAGAGAGGCAGCCGAAGACGGTTGAAAACAAAGAGTTTGGTTTATTCTTCCATATTGCTGGAAACAAGTGCAAGCATCCAAACAGCATAAACAAAACAAAACATAAAATAAACCCTGGCCACTTGGGGCGTCTACCTTCACCACACAGGAACCTATCTATGAAGTCCGGCACAGCCTACTTCTGGGCAGACAGCAGAGAAACAATAGTCTTTTTAGTCACAGAAAAATCAACAACCACCTCACCTCTTCAGAAGTCTTTCTCACTGCTATTGAGCTTTCACAAATTATTATTTTATTCCCCAGGTGCTCCTTTTAACCGTCTCAACGTGATGACTTCACGATGTATTCATGCCAATGTGCCGGGTTGTTGTCTTGGTGACACTATGCTATCACGCATTCGTGCGCGTCATTCACATGTGACGCTCATCATCTATTTAAACCATTAGCGGCAAATGTAAAATAGCTGTGAAGGTTCATACCGCGGAAGTACATCCAGTGACTCCTTGCTATACAAGTAACCAGGTAAATAAGCTGCCCCAGACAGACTGCTGATGTTAAGGTTTAGGAAATATGTGTTAATACGCTCTTCCAATTGCTTTTTTTTTTGCCTTAGATATTGATACCTTTTTGGCTGGTGTAACCTACGAGCCGTTTCTTGTGGATCTTTGCAGCTTGCTCATCCTGGGATGCACGCCCACCCATCTGCTGCTCTGTGGACTGCTTCAGTCACTTTGGGAGTCCCCATTGATTTTATTCCCTGTGTTTCCTTTTTTGTTTATTGTACTGTGGAGTGTTAGAATGATTACATATATTATATACCAAATGTATACTCCTATATTGCTTGCTAAGTTCACATTGTGCTTTACAGTGTGATTACCATGCGACTATGTTTACAAATGTTGGGTTTGACAAATATGTTTTGATGTACCACCATTTTTTCAAATTTTGTACTGTGTGTACATTATTTGCCTTCTTGACTGTCTATATATAAACATTTTTTTATGTTATATATTAATAAAAGTGGCATTAATTTGCCTTTTACTATAAAATCATCTTTACGACCATTTCTGCCTAAAAAGTCCAAGGGGGCTACTCCAAACCTGCACTACGGTGTAGGTGTACAAACCTTTTGTGTCTTTAGGATGTTGGCAGTCCAAACATGAATATATCCCATTTCCTTTTTCCATATACTTTACATGTGTTCAAGTTTATTTTGTTTAATCAACAACAGAAAAGTAATATGCATCTATAGCAAGCATAGAAGCTGTGAAAAAGCGAAATTTTCATAACAAAACTTTTTACAGAGTAAAGACGTTATATAACGACTAAATATGTATCCGTGTAGTTTGTTCAAACCATAAATAATACCATATTAGGTGTTTTTTTTTACTCCTGTAATTATACAGGAGTAAAAAAAAACACCTAATATGGTATTATTTATGGTTTGAGTCCTGAAATTGTAGAGAAATGCTTAACCACTTATGGACCGCCTCCTGCACATTTAAGTCGGCAGAATGGCACGGCTTGGCACATGCACGTACAGGTACGTGCTGTTGTTTGTTCTTAAGTTTAATTTGTATGCAAGTTGAAACAGGTAGATTTTTTTTAAGTGTAACTCCAGCCAAAAAAATATTTTAAAGTTTTTTGGATAGCATAGGGAAGGGCTAACACCCCTTGTGACATTTGTTTTGCTGTCTGTGCCCCTGATTAGAAGATTTCACCTCACTTTCTGTTCCTGTGACAATTGGATTGTTGGACAATTGTTGTGGAAACAAGGATTGGTGATAGAGCTTCGGTGGAGACACTCTTAGGCCGCGTACACACGAGGGGATATGTCCGCTGAAAACGGTCCGATGGACCGTTTCAGCAGACATCTCCGCTCGTGTGTATGGGCTAGCGGACAGATTTCTCCACCCGACAGATTTCAAAGCAAGCTTTGAAATCTATCCGGTGGGAATCTGTCCGCCCGACATGTCTGCTGGTTAGTACACTTACCAGCAGACATGTCGGCCCCCACCGCCGCCGCGCCGCTGCCGAATGGATTCGGCGCATGCGCGGAAGTGTTTTACTTCCTGGTGCGGTGACGTGGCGGTGACGCGGCGGCGTCAACGTCACCGCCGCGTCACCGCCACGTCACCGCGCCGTCCGGCGGCGGGGAATTTGATCCGATGGTGTGTACACGCCATCGGATCAAACTCCCGATCGGACATATCCGATGGAAATGGTCCGCGGACCGTTTTCATCGGATATGTCCGATCGTGTGTATGGGGCCTTACAGGTGTGAAATTCCATTTCATGGGGTAGATTTCTTCTCACTTTCTGTTGTCCCCTTCCGTTTGTAAGTATGAGTTGTTTGTAATTTGGGGACTGCCTGTATATTTTTTTATTCATTTATTTTTGTACGTTCATTTACAGACTAAATATCACTGATAATTAATTTTCACAATTTTGATGCATGAACTAATCTAATATCACATTAGAGTATGTAGTAACATATTGATTGATTGGTATCTCAATTGTTGTTGCTCTGCACTCACTATTGTCATCCAATACCACTTCATATACACCACCCCTCCTCCTTCCCACTTAAGCAAGGGCAGCAGAGGGGGGGGGGTGCACATATCCCACGGCACAGCAAGAAGTTTCTCTGCTGTAATGTTCACCACAGAATATGATCTATTTACCCGAATAGGGGGCCCCACAGCCAAATGCAACGTATGAGATTGCAGCTCACTGGTGCAGGGTTTAAACAGGCTGTGGGGAGGCTAACACCTATGACCATATCTTATACTTGTTGCATTTCACAAATTTGATAAAAAAATTAAATCGACAATTGAAAGAAAGCACATCAGCAATAAAGGCAGCTGAAATGATATGTAGATCTCAAAAGTTAACGTAAATTGCGCTTGGCAGTGTTTTTGTATCTTATATTTGAATGTGACTGAAAAAGGTTGGAGAGCACTCTTCTACAAGTTCTTTGGGTAAGATTTCAGCTATGTGTGGGCAGAACCACAAGAGAGTTACACATCAGAACACATAACCAATATCAAAAACGGGTTTAACAAACACAGTTTTTTCAGACATTTCAGAGATTACCACAACCGGGACCCCACATGTATAATCTTCTATGGAGTTAATAAGATGGAGAGGGGAAAATAAAAAGATTAAAGTATCAGAATGAAACCCGATGGATTTTTCAGCTAGACACTCTCCACCCTCAGACATGAACATAGATCTAGATCTTAACTGTTTCCTAACCAATTTTTAAAGTTTTAACACTTATTTATATTTAACCCAATTCCCATTTTATTAGGTTCTTTATAATTATCTTCCACCTAAGACACCTCCAATTTAATTATACAAATGGTAGGGGCTATTTAGACAGTAGTAATATTCCTTGTGTATTTTTATTATTATTTATATTTAAAATAGTATCACTACATTTCATTTTATTGATTTATGCATATTCTTATTCCTGGTTTTATTTTTGCCTTAATTGATGAAGGAACATATGAGGGTTAGTGCATTACCATGGCACATATATATTTAATATTTTTTAACCAATTTTCTGAGTTTGTTGTTATCCGTCTTAATATAGCACATCGTAACCTGGTGATTAGATGTTAACACATCCAGTAACACATAGCATATTTTACAACCCTGTATTAATCTATGTCTCCAAAATAATAATTTAAAAGGCTGTCAGGCTAATACTAATAATTTAACTAGAGGAAGTAAGACTTATGTCTTCAAAATCTCACCAAACATGGCCGCTGCCTGACTATTTGTGGTCTTCAATAACCTACCCAAAACGGCGGGCAATCTATTTCAGGCTCCGGTCTTCGATATCACACCCAAAATGGCGGCAGACAGATCACGGTCTGCTATAAAAAGGAAGTGAAAGCGACGCTCAGTGTGTTCCAGACAAAGTCACACGACAAAACCGGTAGAACACGCTACGAACATGACATTGTTTCCAGGCATCAGACTTTTGTCAACATTATATGCCATACTGCTTTTGTCTACATATGAGTATCCATTTATTTAAATAAAGTATAAAATGATACTACACTATCTGGGGCTCCTTTCTTTCCTATGTTTAGGCCATTACTGGACATCATCATCGCACTTTTAGAATCACTCAGCACTTGGCAATTGGATTTGTTTACTTCCTATGAGGACATTGTATTGCACTGATTTTTTTTTTATCAGCACATCTTTTAAAGGGTTAACATAGGTACCCTAATGGAACAGAAATTTTAAGTTTTTGCATATTTTCTTTATCTAGCAGTGTTTACACAGGCACCTTAGCACTTAAGTTTGCACAGCACTGTGATATATATATTTTATTTAATTATTAAATGTTTTATTTATTTTCATAGCTGCATTTATGATACATACTGCGGAATAATTTTAGTAGTTTACCCAGGCACTTGGCACTTTGGATTATTTAGCACCTTGTGTATATTTTGCACACTGCACCTTACACTAGGAGCCTCTTTTATGGAGCATATGGCTCCATAGGACCAGCCTCAACTTTACTTTATTTTTCTTCTAAACACCTAAGATTTCAGCTAGTTTGTCAATAAGGAATAATGTTAATTTCCCCTAAAGTAAATTGTCATGTAAAATCCTGAGCAAAAAAAAAAAAAAAAAATAGTACATCCCTACAATACATACCCATTTCTCAGTCTATATCATGTCTCTTGCTGTCTTACCCGTAAGGCAAAGATGCAGTTCTTTACATCTAGAGGGCCAGGAACAGAAGGCTCCACCATGCAGCAAGACTGGTCTCTGCAGCCACTCCCACCCTCGGCTCTGGGGGGAATGATACAGGGCCCTTAGCCCTGCATTGAATCAGAGGATGGTGAAGGACAGTTCTTCAAGCATAAGTTGGCACCCTCTGTAGGGAGAACAATGGAGATCCATTGTTCACCTAGTACAGGGGTCGCCAAACTTTCCAAACAAAGGGGCCATTTTAATGACCTTCAGACCTTAGGGGGGCCGGGCTATGGTCAACGAGAGTAGAAATTAGGTTGCTGAATGTGCCCCCAGAGGATTTTGTGATGCCAGGCATTAGTAAATGGGAAAGAGACTTGGATAGGACCATTTCCCCAAATCCAGCGTAAACACATAATTGAATTGGCAATGAACTCCTCGATCTGCACGCGGATCCAGGAGTTCAATTATAAACTTCTGACACAATGGTATTACACACCAGCAAAGCTTCATACATTTTCCACTGAAAACTCGGAATGTTGTTGGAGATGTGGGATAGAGCGTGGAACCTTACTGCATATATTTTGGATGTGTGAAAAAATACAGCAATACTGGTCGGAGATCCGGAGAATTTCTCAGGGATTCACAGAATTCTTGATACCAGATGGTCCCACTTTTTTTCTGCTTCATTGCTCACAGATCCCAGTGCAGACATATAAAAGATCAGTGCTATGTCATTTAATTAACACAGTTAAAATGGGGGTGACTTTAAGGTGGAGGGACTCTAGACCACACTCAGTTGCAGGTTGGCTCAATAGAGTAAGAGATATAGGAGCCATGGTGGATCTGGTCCTTTCAGCTCAAGACAAAAGAGAATATACCCAAACATGGACAGGATGGAACTCATTTATGTATTCGGAAGAGGGGAAGTTGTTGTCAGAGGAGATAGGTGAGGAATGAGGGGTGGATGTACCCCAGTACAAGATGCGTACCTGCACGGGAGGCAAAATAGAACATTGACATATCTATCTTTTTCTGGGAGAAAATGGGGGGGTTATTAAGAGGGAGGGTTATGTTTTTTTTTGTTTTGGGGGGGGGGGGGAGGAGAAATTTTGATCATATATCCTTTGTTTTAAAGATCAATACAAAAGTAGAAAGAAAAATAAAGGTAAACATAGGTAACTATATACTGTGAAATTTATGGATATTTAGAATTGGGGATGATAGATGTATGTGTATTTATATGTAGTTTGAAATGTGAATATGACTATGTATCTTCCTCTTTTTTTAATCATTCTGTTGTGTTTCCAGAATAATTCCTCCTGTTTCTTTATATAAAATAAAAGAGATAAATTACGTAAAAAAATAAATTGCCCTATCATCCGTGGGAAAAAACAATGCATCTTTGGTATTAGGGGGGAAATAGCGTCCCATCATTTGTGTCAGTGGGAGGAATAATGCCCCATCCTTTATCAGCTGGGGGGTGCCTCATCATTGGTATCGGTGGGGGAGAGGGAATAGTGTCCCATTGTTGGTATCAGTGGGAGGAAGTGTCTCCCATCATTGGTGTCGGTGGGAGGAAAAGTGCCCCATCGTTGGTGCCTATGGGAGGAAGAGTGCCCCATTGTTGGTGTCAGTGGGAGGAAAAGATGCTCATCATTGGTGTCCATGGGAGAAATAGTGCCATGTTGTTGATGTCACCACCATTGGTGTTGTCAGTGGAAGGAATAGTGTCTTGTATCAGTGGCAGGAAAAGTACCCCAATGACCGTTTAAAGACCAGCAAAGGGCTGCAGTTTGGAGACCACTGTCCTAGTAGATGGTACCCCCAATGCTAAAGAGTTCCTATAGCAGACCATACATGATTAATTTTCTTTTGTTCAACCAGGGGGTTAAACAAAACAGAATGACTCGATTCCTCCATCCACACACTTGATGTGGAAGCCCTCTGTGAAGCCATTGTATTCTGACAGTGGTGAAGCTTCTCCCACCATCTGAATACACTCATCAGCACCACTGGCTATTGCTAGTGGCACTGATCGAGTGAAAACATTCCAACAGGCTGGTTGTACAGAGGTCAGTCAAGAGATCAACTTCTGTACTACAAGCCTGCCCATATGAAATTCGGCCAGCCTCAGTGCAAGGGAAGATTACATTTTTTTTCCTGGAGTAGTGCAATTTGTGTAGCAGAGGCAGGGTTGAATTATTTTCTGATTTGTGATAGAATATTAGTATAGGGCAGCAAGTATGTATTATTTTGAAACCTCCCTGTACCAAAAATTGTTAAATAAATGTTAAAATGTCACATCAGCACAATTCGACATTCATATATCAAATCGCAGCCTATTGCCGGAAATAGCACCGTCCCAATCGCTGAGACGCAGACTTTGCGCCAATTTTCAAAAGTAGTTTCTCTACTACTTTTGGTGATGTCAGTGGCGACTTCAATGGACATCTGTGCATGAACCTGCACAGATGTCATTCAAATTGCCCCCGAGGTTGGACTGAAATACGAAATTTAAAATGGTTGTATTTTAAAAACGATAAATCCTACAGCGAAGAGCTTTATATTGTAAGAATCCAGGGCCGGGACAAGGGGTAGGCAGGAGGGACGGCTGCCCTGGGCACTGTGGTATCATGTGTGGTGGTGGGCACCTCAACGAGATTGGGGGGAGGTCATTTGTGTTGGAAGGGGGAGGCAGGGAGCAAGTTTTGTTCTAAGAGGGGAAATGGGGGCAGTGCTAAGAATTGTAATCCAGAGAGATTAGTGTTGGGAGGGGGATGGGAGAAGATTTGTGCTTGGAAGGGGGATATGAGGGAAGTTTGTGCTGGGAGGAAGGGATTTGAAGTGTGGGGGAGTAGAGAAGTGTATCAGGAGGGTAAAATTTAGGACTAGAGGCTTTGTAATAGGAGAGGGTGCATTTTTTTGTTGGAGAGGGGCATTTTGCCCTGGGGTGATTTGGCGGCAAGGATTTTTGCTGGGAGGCGGGATTTCAGCACGGGGTGGATTTGTACTGGGAGGAGGGGGGATTTATGCTTAGGGGGGTAAGCATGCAGATTATTGCTCAGTGTTTTTTTGGGGGGAACTTTGCTGATGCATATTGCTCATACGTTTGTGGGGGCAGAGTTTGGCATGTTCGCCCTGGGCTCTAAATGACCTTATGCCGGCACTGCAAGAATCACAAGACCCAGACCTACATTTGATGCATAGTATGTCTCTGAAATATTATAATTGAAGGCACAGTCGCAGTTCAAATATTGCCCTTCAAATTTTAGGTGTCTAGAATGTCATTTCAAAAAATGTCAATAAATGGCGTAGTTGCAAACAAATGGTCATTGCTCTTGCTATGCTAGAATACTAAATAAAGGAATGTATATTTTTTATATTCAGTTTAAACACCAGGACATCTTTAGTCCTTTATGTTAAAGCACTAAGAACCAGACAAACTAAACTACACAAAGGATTTATTATCAAGTAACTGGCTACATACAAAATACCAATGGAAAATGAAAATAAATAACGGTATTGTTCTGAATGATAATGCTTTGTGATAATAATGTGCAGGGCCACTGATAGGCCAGTACAACTGGCCCTGTTGTACCGGGCCCGGCAAGCAGGGGGGCCCGGGCATCCTCGACAGAACTAATTAATGTTATAAAAAAAAAACTCCACAGCCCTGACCGCTAGTCATCCGTCCAACCATCCCCCCCCCCCCCCCCGCTCCTGCTTTCTAAAAATGTTTTTTCTTTGGCACAGTACCTTACTTGTTCCGTTCGTAAAGTAGGTGGCAGCAGGATGGGACTATTTCCTCTATTTGGGGCCCGGAAGAGTATTTCTTCTCTCTCCCATGCCTGCTCCTCTGCTGAATAAAGTCCCGGCCAGCTTGTCCTTCCCTGGTGCCGTGGAGTGATTCTTCTCCCTCCGCTCTTGGCGCTCAGAGAGAAGAAACAGGCAGAAGATAAAAAAGCAGTGGCAGAAGTAGAAGAAAAAAAAGCAGTGGCAGAAGGAAAAAAAACAGTTGCAGAAGCAGAAGGAAAAAAAGCAGTGGCAGAAGAAAAAAAAAAACTTTTTTTTTTGTGACACTCCAGCGAGTCCAGGCAGGCAGACAGCAGCACTACAGTCAGGATCAAGGAGGAAGTGACTCCTGGGGCCAGGATAACAGGTTTGTACTTGTTTGGGGGGGATTCAAGATCTACTGTCTGCAGCACTGCAGCATCTAAACATTATGGCATTGGCTCCACTGTCTGCAGGTAGCACATGTGTTGTGGCATGTGCTACTTGCAGACAGTGCCACCCATGCGGCCAATGCCATATTGTGCTACAAACAGTGCCACCCATGACGCTAATGCCATAACGCATGTGCTACCTGCTGACAGTGCCCCCCAATGCGGCCATTACCATACTGCGTTATGTAATGGGTGGCACTGTCGGGCGGCATGGCAAGGGTGGCACTGTCTGCAGTATGTTATGGCATTGGCCGCATGGGTGGCACTTTCTGCAGGTAGCACATGCGTTATGGCAGTGCCACCCATGACGCTAATGCCATAACGCATGTGCTACCTGCTGACAGTGCCACCCATGCGGCCAATGCCATATTGCGTTTTGTCCTTAGCATCATGGGTGGCACTGTCTGCAGCACAATATGGCACTGGCCGCATGGGTGGCACTGTCTGCAGGTAGCACATGCGTTATGGCCCATAACGCATGTACTACTTGCAGACAGTGCTACCCATGCCGCCAATGCCATATTGTGCTGCAGACAGTGCCACCCATGACGCTAATGCCATAACACATGTGCTACCTGCTGACAGCGCCACCCATGTGGCCAATGCCATATTGCGTTATGGCATTAGCGTCATGGGTGGCACTTTCTGCAGCACAATATGGCATTGGCCGCATGGGTGGCACTGTCTGCAGGTAGCACATGCGTTATGGCCCATAACGCATTTGCTGCCTGCAGGGACAGTGTCACCCACTGTCTGCAGCACAATATGCCACTGGTGGCATGGCAAGGGTGGCACTGTCTACAGTACGTTATGGCATTGGCGGTATGGATGGCACTGTCTCTGCAGTACATTATGGCATTAGCATGTCCCGCTGTCAAGTTGCTGATCGCCACCATTACTAGTAAAAAATAAATAAAAAATACATAAATATATCAGATAGTTTGTATATGCTATAACTTTTGCGCAAACCAAGCATAACATTTTTTGGGGATTTTTTTTTTTTTACAAAAAAGTTGTTGTGGAATACATGCTGGCCTAAACTATTAGGCCGCATACACACGATCGAACATGTCCACTGAAACTGGTCCGCCGACCAGTTTCAGCGGACATATCCGATCGTGTGTATGACCTAGCGGACAGGTTTTTCCAGCAGACAAATTTCAAAGCATGCTTTGAAATTTGTCCGCTGCAAACCTGTCCGTCGGACATGTCCGCTGGTTAGTACACCTAACCAGCGAACATAAATCTCCCGCATGCATCGAATGGATTTGACGCATGCGTGGAAGTGTTTTACTTCCTGGATTGGTGACGTGGCGGCGTCAACGTCACCGCCACGTCACCGCGTTATCCGTCCGAGGGGATTTCGGTCTGATGGTGTGTACACGCCATCGGACCAAATATCCGAGGAGACATGTCCACTGAAAACGGTCCGTCGGACATGTTTCAGCGGACATGTCTCCTCGTCTGTACGCGGCCTTAAAGAAATTTGATTTGTTACATTTTTTATTGGATATGTTTTATTGCAGAAAGTAAAAAAATCGTTTTTTTTTTTTCATTTATTTTTTCTTTATTTAAAAGACAGCTCTATTTGTGGGGGAAAAATTACATACATTTTATTTGGGTACAATGTTGCACAACCAAGCAATTGTCAGTTAAAATAATGCAGTGCTGTATTGCAAAAAATGATCATGAAGGGGGGTAAATTATCCAGAGGGCAAGTGGCCTGCCTGTGTTGCTGTTTGTTATCAAGGCTTCTTTCACAACTTTCACTTCTTTCAATCTACGGGCCAGATCCACAGAGAATGCAGTGCAGATCCGAAGGCGTACGAAGACGTAAGCCTGTCGGATCGAAGCCCGAAGCTGTCGTATCATGGTTTGAGTATTCAAACTAATGATACGACTCGGGTAATTTGAAAGTACACCGGCTTTTTAGGAGATACACCGGCGTACTGGCTCTGTGGATCTGGCCCTACTTGCTTAGCAGGGGATCTGTCCGCTGATCCCCCACTGAGCGGAGTGGGCAAATGACAGGTCCGTGTCAACTCAGCTTCTGGTGTAAACCAGGGCGGCTGATGTAAACAAACCGGCTAGCCGTTCACACCCGATTGCCCTCCAATCCACTAGATGGAGGGGAACAGATCCCTTTCTGTTTTTTTTTTTTTGGTGGATCAGATTGAAGGTAGGCGGGTGTAAATGGACACAAGTCTGTTTAGATTCATCTTCGATAGCAGTGAATGAAGGATCAAATCAGGTCTGCCTAAAAAATAGACAGGCGGACGTGATCAGACTAGTCATGTGACCCCAACCTTTTCCCTTTAACCCAGAGTTTGACAAATTTGCTTGGAATCTAGGAGCCAGCTAAAAAAGTTAGGAGCCAAAAACGCACCCCTTCACACCAAACTTGTGCGCAGAAGCAAACGCATACTTGAGTAGCGCCCACATATGGAAGCGGTGTTCAAACCACACATGTGAGGTATCACCGTGATTGGTAGAGCGAGAGCAATAATTCTAGCCCTAGACCTCCTCTGTAACTCAAAAGATGCAACCTGTAGTATTTTTTAAACCTTGCCTACGGAGATTTTAAAGGGTAAAAGTTTGTTGCCATTCCACCAGCGGGTGCAATTTTTAAGCGTGACATGTGGGGTCAAATTTACTCGGCGTAACATTATCTATCACAATATAAAAAAAATTGGGCTAACTTTACTGTTCTCTTATTTTTTAATTAAAAGTGTATTTTTCCCAAAAAAGTCGATTGTAAAAGACTGTGTGACAAAGTATTGAAACGACCGCTATTTGATTCTCTAGGGTGTTGGAGTAAAAAATAGATATAATGTTTAGGGGTTCTAATTAGAGGGAAGGAGAGGTGGGGGCACACGGAGACACAGGATGGGGTATCCTGTGCCTCTGTGCGCCCCCACCTGTCCCGATGCGCGATCATATTGGGCTGCGCCAGCCGGTAATTGAGGCCACGGGTTTGCGGCTTTCTGCAGGCCTATGCTTCCTTCCCCAGGCGCCAGGTCACTAATTCTAGTCGCAATTGCGACCTGGCGCCCGGATTTTGTTGAACCCTGCTTTAACCACAGTATATTTACTGCCGCAGGGTGACACACACGTGCAGGCTGGATCACATGTGCATCATCCATCCTGTTCTGGGTTAGGGACGCACATGAATGCGCCTGCTGCTAACCCACTCTGTCACTGGTTAGTGTATGAGGCTTGAGTTCCCACCACCACTGTTTGTGCTACACAGCATTCCATAGAAGTGCCTGTAGCAGACCACTGTGTGTCCCAGCTTCTGTAGCCTCCTGGAATCTGTGATGGTTTTATATGAATAAATAAAAGCTCATCAAAAGCTGATCATTGTAAGTTTGTCATCTCTGTAAACTGATACGTCTGCATCAGCACTTGTTCTTTTGAAAGACAAAAGACTTACTAGCTAGATCACCATATAAAAAAAAAAAAAAAAACTAATGCAGATAGCACATCTAAGAATTGGTAAGCTGTAATATAATAAAGGTTTGTTTTTGGGTTAAATACTGCTTTAAATATATTTGCTAATTTATAGAAATAAAATGGTTTACTTTGCTTACAAATAATGCATCATTGCACTACAGCAGTATTACACCTTGTTCATAGTAGTGGCTTGGGTGAGGTGGTAAAACCACATTGTTAAACCATGCTTTTTAATGCCCTCCAACCCCTCCCCTTTAGATGCAGAAGCAGTGACCAACGTCTACATATGTAGCAGCCATGGCAGGAATTAATTTGTGTCTAACGAGCACAACCACTGGCAGAACACTGCCCACTCAATTGAATTTGAATGCTGTTCAACCATCCTGCAGTGCACCCGGTTGCAGCAAGACAAAGTGGTGGAGGGTGAGGGGGCACTATGCGTGCCACATTACTATTCTACCCAAAGGTGTCCCAGGTCTATTACAATCCTATATAGTGTATATTAATAAAACAATTGTCTGTGCGCCGCTAAAGTGTTTGGGTTTGGCTTGAAGAAAAAGTGGCAACCCTAGTGGAGTGGCATTGAGGGGATTTAACTTTCAAATTTCTGTGAATTGCCTTAAGAAAAGCAATCTGAGTAAGGATCCATTTTTGAAGGAGCTGCTGGTGTACACAAGCCCATAGAGTGTTGTCACAAGTTAAAGTGACACTAAACTCTAGTTCTATTCAAGTATGTATTCCTAACTTAAAGTCCCGTCTTCCTCTTACAGCAAAAGTGGATAGGAGAGCTTCGGGATCTCGCAGAGGACGTTACAAAGAGGCAGAAAACCACAGTAAGAAACAATTTCAGGAAAATTAGATTACAGGCCCATTAAGTAGTGGATATGTATGCTTTTGATTTTGAGAGACCGTGAGTGTTTTTGAGCTGATAGTACCTTAAGACACTGGGCTCCATTCCTGAAACAATATCTACCGCTTTAAGAGCAGTGGAAAAAAAGGTCATAGCATTTTTAATTTTTTTTTACCATTCAGCAAAAATTGTTAATAAAACATGGCATGCGTTATTCCATTGAAATATGCGGTACAGGAAGTCCCCGAGTTACAAACATCCGACTTGCGACCGACTCCTGCTTGCGAACGGGAGGCTGCGTGGCCACTTTTCGGCAGCAGGTACATTCGACTGAACCTTTTTGACTGCGGGCACATTCAACAGAATCTTTTCAACTGCTGGCACATTCGACAGAACATCGGAAAACAACGTATCTGCTGTTCTGCGCATTCACGGCCCCTTTTTTGACGGCGGGCCCATTCGACGGAACTTCGAAAAACAACGTATATGCCGTTCTGCACATGCTTTTCCGACTTACGAGCATATTTGACTTAAGAACAAACCTACAGTATCTAGCCAGTTTGGAACTTGGGGACGGACTGCCTGTATTTATCTCATGAAACCAATTTTGCTATTTTATTATTGCATGCAATTTTTAGGAAAATGTGTCGTCGCCCAATACCGCTTGCAATATGCTTTAGTGAATGGAGCCCATGATCACATTGAGGTGGAGTGAGTGATCAGCGCCTTTGGGCAATCTTACTTAGATATGACCCAAATTTGGGATTCTGGCTGCATTTGTTGAGAACAAGAATTCTATCTCCCTGTTTCCGGAAGTCTGGATTTCTGAAGCGCAAGGAGAGGAAAGAGCGAGAGGAAGAACAAGAAAAAATAAAGAAGAAAAATCTAATATTTCACTATTTTAAGAAGCCAGAAACTACCTGGAACCTAATGTTGAACAAGAAGAATCCTCAGAACTAGACATGGATGTTAGGTCAGACACAATTGAGGGCCTTTCTCAACATTGTGAGCTGCTCACTATATCTGAAGATTTGCAAGAAGAGGGTATGGCTGCCTTTGAAATTCAAAACTGCTCCACTGAGAGTGTTTTACGTGAGGAAAGTGTGTCCTCATGCACCCAGTCTGCTGCAAGTATAGAAGATACCTCCTCCATTGCATATCCCTTCGAAATTTTGAGCGATTTAGAAACTTCATGCAGCTCCTCCTTTTGCCTCAAGTTCTACAGGTCTTGTTCCTATGGATTTGTGCAAAGTCGATTGGAAAGATCCAGCACTGTGGCCAGAAAATCTTCAAGACAAAGAAAGAAAGCAAATTGTGCTTTCTGGAATGATGACTGAAGAGGATCTGAAAAAAATGGCATATCGTATGACTTTGGACAGCGATGGACGTTCATTTACGGAGTATCTTTTGTATGCAAATTCTCAAATGGATGTAAGAAGATTTTAAGAGACTGGCTTTGAAGGAGTGATTCCAAACATGTTTTATACTGCACCACTTAGCGTTCAGGAGAAAGATCAAGACTCATCTCTTTTGATATCAAAGGAGACAGGAACAACAAGCGCCCAGAGGCGATTTAGTTTGAATGTGCTGCGCTATATAAGTCTTCATTCATTCATTCATTCATTCAAAAACACATGGCATCGACTTTATACATGATTGCCAGAGCATGAACGTTCTGCTCAACACCGAAAGTACTACCTAAGTTGGCGAACCTTACAGAGGTTCATAGGCGGACAAGGTGTGGACTTTGAGATGCAAAGAAATTTGGCAAGGGAAGCAGAAAAGTTTGCAGCTCTATTGGAAAGGCTTCTTGATGTTACCTTATTTTTGGCCTCAGGAAATCTGCCTTTTAGAGGATGTTCTCAAATAATTGGAGACATTCAAAATGGTAATTTCCTTGGAACTCTTGAACTTTTTGCCAAATATGATAGTGTACTTAGGGAGCACTTGGAAAAGGTGAAACAAAGCCAGGAAATAGGAAAGCATCTACCTGCACATTATCTGTCATCAGCCACACAAAACAAATTAATCGATGTATGTGGAAGACATGTTTTGAATGTCATGCTTTCTGAAAGGTAACAATTTATTTATTTCTCAGTGATCTGTGATGCAACACCAGATGGAGCCAACATGTCAGGAAAAATTAAAGTGTAAGATCCAGGATCCAACAAAAGTATCCAGCAGCCTTTAGTCAATGTGCAGCACACTCATTAAATCTGGTTGGTGTACATGCAGCTTCAAGTTCCCCTGAAATGAAGACCTTCTTTGGGAGTGTAAATATGCTATATGTTCTATTTAGCAGCAGTCCTGAGAGATGGAGCGCTTTGTTAGATGAAGTTAGTGGTTCTTTACATGGCCTTAGTGACACCAGATGGAGTTCCAGGATTGAAGCAGTAAGGCCAATCGCACAAAAGCTTCCAAGTATTCTGAAAGCTTTGGAAAGAGTGCTGAAAAGTAAAAAACTGACAAGTGCTGCACACTCTGAAGCGGAAGGGCTACTAGATTATTTCTCCTCTTTCCGTGCAAATGTTTTGAGGAACGGAATAAAATCCTTCAGTCCAGGTCTGTATCTATTGACATAGGTGCAGCCAACATCAGGGCTTTGTCTGAAGAAATTAAGATTCTACGGGATAAGTGGCCAGCTCTACTCTCGGAGTCCAAAGTTGTTGTTGATTCTATGGAGATTCCCAAGGAGCTACTGAATGCTCACCAGCTTCGTAAAAAGAAGGCTGATAAAAATGTTAAAGATCTGGATGTGGATTTTTTTTTTCAAAGTCAATATGTTCTTCCCAGCAATGGATGTCATAATTTCAGACCTGGATCAAAGATTTAAATCAATGGAAGAAGTCTGCAAGCTCTTTGCTCCCATCTTGAATCTGAGGACTCTTTCAGAAGAAGAACTAAAAACTTCAACAGAAATGCTGATTTCCACATACCGTGATGACTAGAGTTGAGCGAACACCTGGATGTTCGGGTTCGGCTGAACTTCGGAAAAGGGTCCAGGTTCGGGACCCGAACCCGAACCCCATTGAAGTCAATGGGGACCCGAATTTTTGACTACTAAAACGTCTCTAAAAAACAAAGGGAAAGGGCTAGAGGGCTGCAAATGGCAGCAAAATGTTGGTAAGAGCATGTCAAGTACTCTGCAATCAAATGTGGATAGGGAAATAACTTAAAATAACATAAAAAAAATCTCAACAAGCAGGAATCTTCCCCAATGATGGGACACTATTCCTCCCACTGATACCAATGATGGGGCACTATTTCTCCCACTGACACAAACTATGGGGCACTATTTCTCCCACTGACACAAATGATGGGGCACTATTCCTCCCAATAAAAAACAATGATGGGAGACTATTCCTCCCACTGATACCAATGATGGGGCACTATTCCTGCCAATGATATCAATGATGGGACACTATTCCTCCCACTGACAGTAATGATGGGACACTATTCCTCCCAATGATACCAATGATGGGGCACTATTTCTCCCACTGACACAAATGATGGGACACTATTCCTGCCAATGATACCAATGATGGGACACTATTCCTCCCACTGATACCAATGATGGGGCACTATTTATCCCACTGACACTAATGATGGGACACTATACCTGCCAATGATGGGGCACTATTTCTCCCACTGACACAAAAGATGGGACACTATTCCTGCCACTGATGGGACACTATTCTGGTGCAATTAGATTTGTGAAGTAGGACTGGCTCTTAACTAATTCTCTCCCTATAAGCACAATCAGGAACCTTTTCCTACAGTGGCTAATGCAGAGTATGTTACAGGAACACATGCAGTGCTAGTGCAATATGCAGAGTATCTGACAGGAACATATGAAGTGCTGCTGCTATTAGATTTGTGAAGTAAAACTGACTCCTAACTAATTATCTTCCTATAAGCACAATCAGGAACCTTTCCCTAATGTAGCTAATGCTATGTAGATCGATCGTATTGTAATTTGATCTCTGAAGCAGGACAATCCTGTCTAAATCTGTCCCTGAGAGAAGTGGCAGCCTTTCCCTACCTTAGCTAAAGCAGAATGACGAGCTGTGCTGTGTGTCTCTTGCTTATATAGAGGCTCGGTCACAGGCTGCACTGTTCAATCACAGCCATGCCATTAGTAGGCATGGCTGTGATGGCTTCCAAGTCACACAAGTAAAAGAAATGCTGATTGGCTGCCCTGCAGCGCGCCGTTACATAGCCGAACACTGAACCCGAAAAAAAAAAATTGTTCGGGTCCGGGTCAAAAAAAAACGAAAGTTCGGGTTTCGCTCAACCCTAGTGATGACTTTACTGAATCCCTAACTTACAGAACTACAACACCTGCGGAAAATATATGCAGAAACATTTACCAATCAGCTGGGTCCCTTGAAATTATTAAATTCAATTTATGAGCTGCAGCTTGAAGGGATTTTTGGAGAGGTTTGTATTGCCCTTAGAATTTTTGCTTCCCTTCCACTCTCAGTTGCAGAAGGAGAGAGAGCATTCAGCAAGTTAGCCTTGATAAAAAACTATCTCCGATCAACAATGAGTGAGCAGCACCATAGTTGATCATCGAGGGAGGAGCCTAGAATGGCGCGAGCCTCACTCCGAGGCGGTTAGGAACGAAGGCTCCCGAGAAGGTCCCGCAGCGCTGGGATGGCTGAACCAGCACGCCGCCTGCCTAGTTGTCGGTTAGCTGATACAGAACCCTAACTGTGCCGAACCCAATGCGTCCTGTTTGATCGCCTCCTCCGCCCATCTCTCCCCCCCCTTCGGGCTCCCTCTCAGGTCCTCCAGGCTTTCAGATGCATGTCTCCTCCTCATAGCTCCCATAGACCCAGCTAAACACGCTCACGGAGCGGTGTGTCATTCGTCTTAGCCTCGCTTACCTCGCTGCGTTCATCTGGAGGTCTGGCTGCGGGCACCCCTATGCTGGTGGAGTCCCCCTCGGGATCGTGGTCGGCTCCACTGGGGGGAGCGGAGGTAGCTGGAGGCGTCCTTTCCTGTCCCTTGCCCCGGGGCTCCCGACGCTCCGTCACGGTGCTGCTTCCGGGTCGCGGGTCTGTGTGGCGTGGCGCGCCGAGGGGAGAGGTGTCGGGCGCGGACGGGCGGGGCATAGTTGGCGGGGGACACGGAGGTGGAGAGGGGGGGAAGAAGCATGTAGCATAGGCTTCCTTTTTTACTGGATCCTCCTTCATCCCACATCATTTGTCGGAACTTATTGGATCAGGACCTGGACTTTGCTACCCTGATAGAGTCGTCAAAGTCATTACAGGTCACTCTGGTTATTCTGACAAAGTCATCACTCAAACCCGTCCTCCCTGCCGACCTCCAGAAAGTAGCTATTGCTCTGCAACAGATAATCAGAAGGGCCTGCAGTAAGTCTGTAAGTCAAACTGTAAGTATTATACATTAAGAAACTGTGAACATGGAGACCGGATCAGGACAAGGGGAAGAGAATCTGTGGGTCCGTGAGTAAGACACTATTTTTTATTGTTTTTTGTTTTTCTTCTGTTTTTTGCTGTCTTTTCCGTAAGCTACTTATTGAGTGACACTGCACAAATAAAACCAGTGAGCGAGCGTAGTGGAGGCTATTGTATGGGTGACTGAGTCAAAGTGCCCCTACCCCCTCTAAGGTGAACATATTAACAATAACACGCCTTTCTCCCTCTTGCACAATTATATGAACAAAGCCCAATAATACCATCAATTGATTTATCAATGGCCGGAAGCATAAAACAACTATAATTACACCTTAACCACTCAGTACTACTCAGTACTATTCCTGAAGGACATACGGCGATATATGGTGATATATGGTGATATACGGAGAATGTGGACTGGTATGCAAGAACAATGGAAGGCAGGCCACCCGGCCGGAGAATAAGCTATCACCAAAAGCTATTTTGGTGAGGTTCACTTAGGGGAGGGCTACATGGTATTAAGTTGTCATATGGTCATATGCTCAAACGGAAATACACGGAGACACACGGAGACATATCTGACTACCGACATAGTAAAACTAAGACTGGGAGGATTTTGGGAGGAAGCCGTGACCCTCAACACCCAATAATATCTAATGCACCAAGGTTTCTGCTTTTTAGAGTAAAAATACTGGGTCTTGGGGAACCATCTTAAAAATAGCCCCTGTTTTCTTCCCCCTCCCCCCCCCCCCCTTCTCCCTATTTTCCTTTTCTTTTTTATTTTTTTCTCCACATTCCCTCATCCAGAATCTCTAGCTGTGCAAATTCCTGACATGAGTACTAGAACGAGGGGAGCAGGGGGGGGTCCCTCCTCGACCCCCAGACTGAGTCAAAGCCCAGGGCCAATGAGCAAATATGTAACGCAGGGATCGAATGAGAGGGAGAAGGAAAAAAAAAAGGATAAGTCAAAACCTGCTTTAACCAATTCAAATAGTACAACAAATCTGGAATCCCAATCAGAGTCAGCGATAGACCGCGATCATGAAACAGCCTCAATACTGGACGTAGAAGATCAACTAACAGACTTGGCATTACCAACAAAATCTGAAATGAAGGAAATGTTCGCTTCATTAGAAAAAGCGTTGTCAGCACAAATGGAAAGAATGGAGAGAAATATGGGATTTATGTTAGAGAGAGTGGAGGAAGTGGAAAAAAAAACAGAACATAATTTCATCATCATCAGAAAGCTGGAAGCGGAGCTGATAGAAATAAAAAAAGAGCAAAGGGAACAGGCATATAAAGCAGAAGACCAGGAAAACCGGGACAGACGAAAAAATATCAGGATACGCGGAGTCCCCGACTCCTCCCAATCAGAAAACCTTCCAGAAATCATACGGAAAATTTGCAATCCAATATTGGACAGAGAAATATCCCTCCCACTAAAAATTGAACGAGCCCATAGGATAAGAAGGCCCAGAGAAATCTCTCAAGATAAACCTCGAGACATTATAATAAGATTTGAAAGTTGGGAGGAAAAAAATCAATTATGGAAAAATCTAAGGGAAAAGTCCCCAATTAAATTTGAGGATCAGAGCATACAAATATATCAAGACCTGTCACAAGAGACTCTTAGAAGAAGAAGGAACTTGAAGCCTTTATTACGGGTGTTACAAGAACTAGAAATACAGTATAATTGGGGTTTCCCAGCATGTCTGATAGCTAGAAAAGAGGGGATCATGGCGAAGTTAAGATTCCTGGATGAAATCCCTGAGTTTTGCCATAGGCTGGGAATACCAACCCCAAGCAACAAATGAAGAATCGGAGATTTATATCTGAGGGGGGGGAGAGAGGGTGGGAGGGGAGGTTAATTGTCACTAATTAATCGTCATCAATAATAAGAAAAATGTTTGGGGGCACTAGGTTCAGCGTTGTGGAGACATCGGGGACCGGGAGTTCTCAACCGCCGGAGGAATCTCCCTGGGTTCAGGGGATTCAAGGAGGCGCTGATTTGTAATCCGCCTCATCTTAGAGGGAGCACCCTTGCACACCTAGTGTAGGAGATGATGCTCCATAGGAGGACCCCAGGGTCAAGATCTCTTCATCAGGGGAAAGGGGGGTGGGGTGGTTTGGGGATGGGGAGGGGTAGAGGGGGGGGGAGGAGGGAGGGGGTGCCGGGGAGGGGGTCAAGACTTCTCCATCAAGGAAAAGGGGGGAGGGGTGGATCGGGGTTGGGGAGGGGTAGAGGGGGGGGAGGAGGGAGGGGGTGCTGGGGAGGAGGCAGGGGCTGTTGGGGATAAGGGATAGAGGGGGTAGGGAAGGGATAGATGAGAAGGAAATGAGAAGAAGGAATAAAGGGTCGAGTGAACACCAGAACAGAAAGAGAAGACGAAAACAGCGAGGGATTAGACACAAGAAATTAGAAATAAGCATATGTCTAAGGTAAACTTAATTTCATATAATGTAAGGGGACTTTGTTCCCCGTGTAAAAGACATACAATCTTAAAAGAGATCGAGAGATATTTTGCAGACGTAGTTTTCCTCCAGGAGACACACATAACCCTTAACTCAAGGGTGAGGCTGGATTCTCGGGCAGTCCCAACATGGTACTATGGAGACTCCCCACAGAGAGGATCTAGAGGAGTCGCCATAGGTATAGGGAAAAATCTAAGTTTTGTCGTGGAAGACAGGTTAGTGGACCCTGATGGTCGATATTTGTTTCTAAGAGGTCTTCTACAAGGTAAGCGATATACGCTGGCCAACGTTTACTGTCCAAATAAAATTCCCCAGAAATATTTAACCTCAATCTTGAACAAACTTACCGAATTTAAACAAGGAAACGTGGTCTTAGCCGGGGACTTCAACTTTACCCTTGATATACAACTAGATAGAATATCGACAGTTAACATAGCTAACACTAAACAACAACAAGTAGTGAAAAAAAACTATTTTTGAGTCAGTTAATAGATCCTTGGAGGGTCCTCAATCCAACTAAAAAGGACTATACATACTACTCTACTGTACATAATATGTACTCGAGGCTAGACTATATAATGGTCGACCATGAAACCCTAGAGTACGTAGATAACGCCGTAATAGGGGTTGTTACAATTTCAGATCACGCCCCTGTTATGGTGAGCATACACTTCCCAGAAATTGAAGAAAGAAGGGGTTCCTGGGGATTAAACGAAGAGTTATTAGAAGACATAGAAGTCTTTGACATAATAAGGTCAGATATAGCTGAATATTTCAAGATCAACAACACCCCCGATGTAAGCACCGCAACCATTTGGGAAGCCCATAAGGCAAGCATTCGAGGCAAATTAATCTCCTTAGGGACAAAAAAAAAAAGGAAAGAGAGATGAGTAGAAAAAAGATAATAAAAGAGCTCCAAGACCTAGAAATCAAACATAAAAACCAAACCAATGACAAAAATGTCTATCAGGAATTGGTAACAAAGAGGACTCAATTAAAAGACCAAATGAAGAGTGAAACAAGGAAAATATTTAAAAACGTGATGAAAGAACGGTACCTATGGGGGAACAAACCTGGGAAATATTTGGCTAGGATCTCAAAAGAAAAGAGAAACCTAAACTACATAGAAAAAATAATAGATCAGCAAGGACAGATGCGGTATAGGACGACTGAGATTGCCGAAGCCTTCCGGACGTTCTACGCCTCTTTATACTCCATCAGGACAGCCGAGACACAAGAGGAAAAGGCAAACAGATTAGAAAAAATAAGAGAATACCTAAGTGAGACCAATCTTCCAAAACTAACACAGGAAATAGCAGAAAACTTAGAAAAGCCAATAACACAAACAGAAATCAGTCAAGCGATTCAAGGAACTCCCGGGGGGAAAAGCCCAGGCCCGGATGGCCTGCCAATAAAATACTACAAAAAATTCAAAGAGTCACTAATCCCAGAAATGTGTACTTATTTCAATAAAATCGGGGGAACAGAAGATGTTAGGAAAGAATCCCTTCTAGCTAACATCGCTATAATAGCTAAACCAGGAAAAGATAAGACCCTATGCTCTAATTATCGTCCAATAGCATTGCTAAATGCGGATATAAAAATCTTCGCCAAGATACTCGCAACAAGGATAAAACCGTACATGCCTGACCTTATAAGCTCGGACCAGACGGGATTCGTAAAAGGTAGAGAAGGGAGGGACAATAGCTTAAGAACACTTTTAATGCTACAAGATGATAAAGGGGAAGGACCCCCAGCCGTACTCATGTCATTAGATGCTGAAAAAGCGTTCGATAGAGTAGACTGGGGGTTCATGATGGAGACTTTAAGAAGCATAGGACTGGGACCAAGATTCATGAAATGGGTCGGAAACCTATATATGTCCCCTACTGCAAAAGTAAAGGTAAATGGGAGGGACTCCAAGGTGATTGATATGATGAACGGAACAAGGCAGGGCTGCCCGCTCTCCCCCCTTCTATATGTGATGGCATTGGAGCCCTTGTTGTGTAAGATCAGGAACAACCCAGACATAGGCGGGGTGAGAGTAGGAGAAGAGGAACAGAAGTTGGCAGCTTATGCGGACGATGTTCTCTTGTATGTAACCAAGCCCAAAACATCAATTCCTAAAATTTTGGATGAAATAGGAAGGTACGGAAGACTCTCTAACTTCCAAATAAACCCAGTTAAAACTGTCATCATGAATATAGGGATCGATCAAAAGGAAGAGGAAGCTCTACGTAGAACATTTACCTTTACGTGGGAACAAAAATCACTTACTTATCTGGGGATAAAAATAACCCCCAAAGTAGCAGGCCTTTTTGAGGCAAATTATATTCCTCTTCTCAATGACATTAGACGAGATCTAAAAAATTTCTCGCACAAACATATCTCCTGGATGGGGAGGATCAATCTATTCAAAATGACAGTTTTACCAAAGATAATTTATAAATTTCAAATGCTTCCAATAAATGTCCCACAAACTTTCTTCAAGGTTGTAAAAAATATCATCTCGAAATTCATATGGCAAGATAAAAAACCCAGAATAAGCTATGCAACCCTAACTCGGGAAAAAAAAAGAGGAGGATTGGCCCTCCCGGACATAAAAAGATACTACCAAGCTGTAATTTTAGCGAGATTAGTCGAATGGACTAATAAGAATTCACAAAAAAAATGGGCCCATTTGGAAAATAGGATAAGCAACCAGCACTTGACCACAAACATATGGATCCCACCAAAATATAGAATTATTAATGTAAATACTCACTCTATCACAAAACAGGTCTTTAAGATATGGGATGGGGTGCACAGGAGTGAAAAATGGGAATATAATTCCCCACTAATCCCACTTGCAAACACAAATTTTTTTACACCGGGGAATAGGGGTACACTAGGGAAAAAACTTGGCAGCACAAGACTTGGGGATATAGTAACACAAGGAAAAATAATAAATAAAGAAGAGATACACATAGTAGCCGGGGCACAACAGATAACTGAATGGGAATATCTACAACTAAAGCACTTTGTCACCACCCTTTCATCACCAATAAGGGACGATACAGCACAGAACCCAATAGAAAAACTTTGCACCGGGGGAAAACCTCTATCACATGGAATCGCTAGGATTTATAAAATCCTTACAGAAATAGGGACAAAAGATACGCTACAAAGTATAGAAGCCTGGGAAAAAGAAATCGGAGAAAGAATAGAAGAAGCACATATGACTAGAGCGACATTTACCTATGCAAAAGATATAATAACAATAGAAGCTAATTACAAGTGCATGCTGAGATGGCACTTGACTCCTGTCAGACTTAATAAAATATCATTGGACAATTCCCCCCTTTGTTGGAGGAAGTGCAACCAAGTAGGGACCGCCTTGCACATATGGTGGGACTGCCCGGCGATTAGGGAATTCTGGACCGAGATTCTTAAATTAATTGAGACAATCACTGGAGAACAGATCCCATTAGATCCACTGTCCTGCCTATTCCACAGACAAGGACAAGTAAAGGGGGAAAAAAAATATGCCTCATCATTGGTCCCAGTGCTGCTTAACGCAGCAAAGGGACTGATCCCGAAATATTGGCTCAACCCACAAAAACCATCCTTAAAAGAATTTACACACCGAGTAGATCATATAGCAGAGATGGAGTACCTGAGAAGGGTAGACCAGGGGGAGGAAGAGGGCGGAAGTGGTGGAAGGAAATGGGATCAGTGGAGAACATATAAAACTACCGAAAATTTCTCGAGAATACTATTAGAAAAAAATTGATAAATGCTGATGACCCGACCACAAAGGTAAACGTGGTAAGAATAGTGGGGGGGTAATTATTAGAGGGGGAGGGAAAAAAATAAAAATATACAGAAACCTACAGTAGGGGGTAGGTATTGAGGTGATTATTGAGTGTGTATAGCCTTATAAGAAGCATATAATAACTGTACTTAAAATTACTTGTAACAATACCGCTGTCTCCATGACATAAGGGAGAGAAAAAAAAAAAGAGGAAATAAATAAACAAATAAAATAATCAAAATAAACTGAACCATCCACAAATGATGCAAAACCTGAGGCGGAAAGACGAAGGTCGGAATAACGATGATCCTTCCAAAACACATTAATCATCTTAACCATCTTAAACGACTAGGTTAAGTCTGATGTGGATACGAAAAAAAAAAAAAAAAAACAATGAGTGAGCAGCGTCTGAACAGTCTGGCTCTTCTGTCAATTGAGCATGAACTTCAAGACAGCTGAACTTTCGAGACCTTATAATGAGTTTGCTGAAACAAAGGTACGAAGAATGTCCACTACAAATCTGTAACACCTTTGGCAAAATAGGAAAGGACTAGTGAAACTGGTCAGTGTTTCACATTGTTTTTGGGTAAAGCCATAAATACTGTATGTGTACATATGCAGACTAGGGATGAGATCGCGTTCGACGCGAACACATGTTCGCATCAAACATTGCCGGTTCGATCGTTCGTCGAAAACGAACAAAACGGGTCGTTCGCGCCAAATTCGAATGACGCGCAACGGCCCATAATTCATTGTGGAGTTGCGTGCTGATGATTGGCCAAGCATGCACCATGACCCCGCATGCTTGGCCAATCACAGTGCCCAAAAAAACGAAGAGACCTAATTGACCAAAGCCTGGGTGCTTTGGCCAATTAGGGCTCAGGGCTTTAACACACGCCCCACACTATAAAGTAGTGTAGTGTGTTCCGGCTTGCTTTCAGAGAGAGAAGTCAGACAGACAGTAAGTTAGAGAGAGATAGATAGATAGAGACACAGGGGCTGATTTACCAAGCCTATGCGCCATGACTCATGGTGCACAAGCAGGAGTAAAAGTGTTTTTGACATTTACAAAAGAGATACGCTGCCAGTGCAGTGTATTTCCTCATTTACTAAAATGCCTGATGCGCCCAGGAGAGGGCGCATGGCACGCCAGTATAGAGCTGGCGTACGGCACTTAGTAATGTAAATATCGGGGATTCGGGCGGGAGTTTATTAGGGGAGGGAGGGGGATGATGCAGGGGAAGTGTAGTGACATGTGTTTGAATGTGTGTAGTGGGCCGAATCGAAAGTGAAAGTGACTTTTGATAACCGATCCCTGTGCGCTTGCAAAGTTGCATGCTGGGCATGCGCAGAGGGAAATTTCGGGGCTTCCCGTGCGCCCCGTCAGTACGCCGAGAAATTCTTAGTAAATTCCATGCGGCGTAGCTGAAATTCCTATGCGTGACGCAGTGCACGGGAATCTCCGAACGGTTTTCAGCCTGCGCTGACCATGAAGGGGAACTCCGCATCAAATTTCAAACTGGAAACCAGCGCGGGTCCCCCTCCAGGGGTACAGTAGGCTCTTCGGCTTGGTCTGGAACGTGAGAGGTTAAACCCACGCCAAAAACGACGTGGGGTTCCCCCACAGATCCAGACCAGGCCCTCATCCCAGGCACGCAGTCTGGCCGGACAGGAATGGGGGTGGGGACGAGCGTCCCCCCCTCCTGAGCCGTACCAGACCGCATGCCCTCGACATGGGGGAGTGTGTGCTTTCAGGGAGGGGGGCACTGCCCCCCCACCCCAAAGCACTCTTGTCCCCATGTCGATAGGGACAAGAGCCTCTTCCCGACAACCCTGGCCATTGGTTGTCGGGGTATGCGGGCGGGAGCCAATCGGAATCTGGGAGCCCCCTTTAATAAGGCGGCCCCCAGATTCCGGCCCCCCACCCTATGTGAATGAGTACACTGTACCAATACCCATTCACCTGGTGGAAAAGTGTAAAAATAAGACACCACACAGAATAAAATAATTTATTAGTCAGCTCCGGGGGTCTTCCGCCAACCCACCCCGGTCTTCGCCGCCGCCTTCCGCTGCGGCCCCCTTCACCACTAAGCTTCCTGCTTATGGGAGAGGACCGCAGGCTTCGTCGTTTTCTGCCGGGGGGGCTCTCGATGGCCTCTTCTGCCTGGCTCCTCCGCTGGGGCCAGGGCTTCTCTCCGATGTCTTCTGCCGTGGGGCGACACCCGCGGGCTTCTCCGGTGCGCTCCACTTTTGCCTGGCTCCTCCGCTGGGGCCAGGGCTTCTTCTTCCATTCGATGTTGACACGACGAGGTCCGGCGCTGAAATGCCGACAGAGCGGTGGGCACCGACTTATATTGACATAGGGCGTGGTGATGCCACCATGTGACCTTAACCCATGTGACATCACATTCCCATCATGCCCAGTGATGTCACATGGGTTGAGGTCACATGGTGGCATCACCACGCCCTATGCCAATATAAGCCGTTGCCCACCGCTCTGTTGGCATTTCAGCGCTGGACCTCGTTGTGTCAACATCGAATGGAAGAATACAGCAGAGAGAAGCCCTGGCCCCAGCGGAGGAGCCAGGCAGAAGCGGAGGCCACCGGCAGAAGATGGCTAGAAGCCCGAGGGGGGCGACACCCCCGGTGTTCTCCGCCATTTTCCGCCGCCCCCTGAATGTAAACGAGCTAAATTTGGGGTGGGGGCCTGGCTGAACATGGCGGAGAGCATCGGCGGGCGTGGCCCCCCCGGCGGAAGACAGCCAGAAGCCCGCGGAAGGCAGGAGCCCCCCCGGCAGAAGACAGCTAGAAGCCCGAGGAGGGGCGACACCCCCGATGTTCTCCACCATTTTCCACCGGCCCCCCCGAATGTAAAAGAGCTTAATTTGGGGTGGGGGCCCGGCATGGCGGAGAGCATCGGCGGGTGTCGCCCCCCCCGGCGGAAGACGGCCAGAAGCCCGGTGGGGGGCTGGAGCACCCCCCGGCGGAAAACGGCTAGAAGCCCGGGGGGTAGGTGCACCCCCTGGCGGAAGACAGCCAGAAGCCCAGGGGGGCGACATCCCCGTTTTTTTCCGCCGGGCCCCCCCGGATGGAAAAGAGCTCTATGGGGTGGGGGCGATGGCGGAAAAGATCGGGGGTGTCGCCCCCCCCGGCAGAAAACGGCGAAGCCCGGGGCCCAATGGGGTGGTAGTGGGGGGCCCCGGCAGAAGACCCCCGGAGCTTTACACTTTCCCCCAGGTGAATGGGTACGATGTACCCCATACTCATTCACATAGGGTGAGGGGCCGGTATCTGGGGGCCCCCTTATTAAAGGGGGCTCTCAGATTCTGATAAGCCCCCCACCCGCATACCCCGACAACCAACGGCCAGGGTTGTCGGGAAGAGGCTCTTGTCCCTATCGACATGGGGACAAGAGTGCTTTGGGTGGGGGCAGTGCCCCCCTCCCCCAAAGCACACACCCCCCCATGTCGAGGTCATGCGGTCTGGTACGGCTCAGGAGGGGGCGCTCGCTCGTCCCCACCCCCATTCCTGTCCGGCATGACTGCGTGCCTAGGATAAGGGTTTGGTCTGGATCTGGGGGGTAACCCCACGCCGTTTCTTTGGCGTGGGTTTAACCCCTTACGTTCCAGACCAAATCTAAGGGCCTGTTATGCACCTGGAGGGGGACCCCACGCCGTTTTTTTTTTTAATTTGGTGTGGAGTTCCCCTTTTTCCCGGTCCTGTCAGGGAGGGAATGCCTGCTCGTCTGTTCATACAATGTATGAAAAGCGATCTGTCATTTCCCCTAGTCAGTCCCACCCCCTTTACAGTTAGAACACACCCAGGTAACATAATCAACCCCTTACTCGCCCCTAGTGTTAACCCCTTCCCTGCCAGTGACATTTTTATAGTAAGCAATGCATTTGTATAACATTGGTCGCTAGAAAAATGCCAAAGGTCCCAAAAATGTGTCCGCCATAATGTCGCAGTAGCCATAAAAATCACTGATCGCCGCCATTACTAGTAAAAAAAAAATATATTCCTAAAAAACCCATAAAACGAACCCCTATTTATAACTTTTGCCCAAACCATCAAACGCTTATTGCGATTTTTTGGAACCAAAAATATGTCGAAGAATTGGGGAGATTTATTTACAAAATTGTCGCTATATTTTTGGTTCGAGCAAAAATAAGAAAAAACGCAGAGGTGATCAAATACCACCAAAAAAAAAAAAAGAGGACGCCAATTTTGTTTGGGAGCCACGTCGCACAACCGCGCAATTGTCAGTAAAAATGACGCAGTGCCGAAACGCAAAAACTGGCCCGGTCAGTGACCAGTAATATGGTCTGGGGCTCAAGTGGTTACAAATTAAGAAAACACTGAAGTTAGCCCAATTTATGGCCATAATGTGAAAGATGATGTTACACCAAGTAAATAGATTCCTTAACATGTCACGCTTTAATATTGCACACACTCATGGAATGGTGCCAAACTTCAGTACTTGAAAATACCCATAGGCAACACTTTTTTTTTTAGGTTACCAGTTTAGAGTTACAGAGGAGGTCTGGTGCTAAAAGTATTGCTCTCGCTCTAACTCACGCCATGATACCTCACATGTGGGGTTTGAACAGTGTTTACATATGTGGGCGGGACTTACACATTTAAGGCCCGCCCACATATGTAAACACCGTTCAAACCACACATGTGAGGTATCATAGCGTGCGTAAGAGTGAGAGCAATACTTTTAGCACTAGACCTCCTCTGTAACTCTAAACTGGTAACCTGAAAAAAAAATTGTGCGTGTTCGCTTCTGACCGAGAGCTACTAGGGACAGGGGCGTTTTAATTATTATTATTTATGTTTGTTACGTAAAAATTCAATAAGACCTCCCCTTCAGGTTGGGAAGCATCAGTTCAGGGGGAAAAAATAAAAAAACAGCTCTCATGCTTTCATCCGCCATTGCAGCTTTGATTATGTTAATGCATCTCGAGTGAACTGGGCATGCTCGGACACTTAGAACATTTAAGCTGGGATTTTGTGCCTCAAAATGACTTGCATGTTTCTGAAGCTTGCTCAGAAAGCTTGTTTTTGGCCTAGTAATTTAAGGACATCCTTAACAGGTGTAAGCAGTTACAAGTGCACACAAACTAGAGGCTAACATTTCTTCATGTGTTTCTTAGCACACATGTTATATTAGCACACATGTTATAAAAAGCGTGGATAGAGCACATGTCAGCTGCCCTGAGAGGGGGCAGACTTGCTGGCTGGCAAGAATGGCGGGGCGAAACAGAGATGTTTTTGAGCAGGTTTTTTTTTGGGGGGGCGGGGGGGCAATTGTTTTATTTAATGATGTTCACTTTGATGTTTTGTTCTGCTGCATAATTTAGAAACATGTTTCTCAAGACGTTAATGACTAATGTTTTAATCCTGTGGGTCTATCCTGTTATTTCAAAAGCATAAACCATATTCCAATTACTGTCTGAAATAAACCTAGGTCTATTTTTGGTTTTTATGTTTTGTTTTTTTTGTGTGTTTATTTTTAATTTTTTGTTTTGCTTTCCTTGTTTTGTGGACCAATAAAATTACTTTCAAATTTTGAAGTTTGTTTTGTGATATTTTTTTCATGCTACGGATTTTAACAGCTGCAGCTGAAATAGTTTGGGCCTAAACCATCAAGTGTGATTTGTCTCTAAGCGTCTTTCTTGGTATGTATGCATGAAATGTTTGCTGCCATGTTTAGTCACCAGAAAAGGAAAGACAAAGCGGTAAGTATTGTTTCCTAGAATTGATGTCCAGACTGTCTTTTTAAAGCACATGTGCAAGATGAATGAAAACCTGCAAACATGGCCTGTTGGGGGGGGGGGTGGTGTATTGGGGGACAGGCTTGAAGTGCTGATTTACAGCACTGTGCTTGAATCTAGCACAAGACAATCCTATTCTAATTGTGGGTGTTTGAGGGAAGCCAAGTGAGTGTTAGAACCCCTGCTTGTGTTTTTAGGTTGGGCTTTGTGTCCCTTTTCTTAAAATTGGCTTCACTTCCTGTCACACAGCTGAACAGAAAGTGAGGTTAAAACCCTACCAATGGTCTTTTCTTCAGGACAAAGGTCAATCTAACTAGTGTCCCCATTGTACTGCTGTGTACACCCCAAATGATTAGTTAGTTTGGGGTTTAGTAAAGGCAAAGCCGCTCTGCAGTAGAAGCGTAGTCAATGAAAATCAGAAGGGAAGCACTGATGGTTTTAACATCCAATCCCGCCAAGTTTTTTTTTCTTCTTCCTTGCTTGTCCACTTGTAGTGCTAAGTGGATTTGCCTTTAGTAAATGGACTCCCTACTAATTTGGGGTGTACACAGCAAAATGCAATTTCCATAATGGGAAACTATTTAGATTGATCTGTGTGTCCCCAACAAGACATTAATCAGGTTTTACCCTCACTTCCTGTTTGGCTATGTGGCAGGAAGTGAATGAATTAAGTAGAAAGTGACAACATTTGTGAGGTGTCTTTACCCCAAAACAAACAAGAAAATTGTTTATTTTACATTGGGTGGTGTTTGTGGGGGTCCCTAACACACATTCATACATATTAGCAACGCTGGATCCTGGCCTATTGGCATGGTTATATTTTCTTAGGCCTTTCAATAAAATTATCTGAAATTTGGGGTTAAACTGGAACTATAATCAACACTTCTTTTTTTGTTTTCTTTCATTTTGGATAGAGTTGAGGGGAAGGGTTATAAGCCCTGCCAGTTTATTTTGTATTATCCCTGTCTGTTTGGGGAGATTGGCCTTCACTTCCTGCCCCATAGCCAAACAGGAAGTGATAGAAAAACTAGGCAAATTAAGGGACTCCTGTGCCCCCCCCCACAGAACTTGTGTGTGTCCCCTGAAAATTTCTGGGCGGGTCATAAAAAAACAGAGTGTGGCCTTGACAGGAAGGGTAGGTCATTTTTCTATTAGGGGGTGCAGAAATTTAGTCAGGCCTAGGGCAGCACAAAACCTAAATATCCTACTGCATATTAGGGCTTATTTAGACAGGATACGATTTACAGCATGTTTTTAGATTGTGGGAGGAAGCCCACGCAGGCACAGGGAGAACATGCAAACTCCAGGCAGATGGTGTCACGGGCGGGATTCGAACCAGCAACCCTTTTGCTGCTAGGTGAACGTGCTATACACTACACCACTGTGCTGAACGAACATGATCGCAGCTAAAGCATAAGATCAGTGTTTTTTTTTCCAATTCCATGCTTTCCAGCCTGGAGGACAGATGTGGGGTCTTATTGACCCTGCCTCTCTCCATAAAGAGGACCTGTCACACACTAGTCCTATTACAAGGGATGTTTACATTCCTTGTAATAGGAAGAAAAGTGAAAAATAATACAAAAAAAGGGCCAGAAAAGCGCAAAAATAAAAATATTATGTTAAAAAAACAAAAAACAAATACAAATCTAAATTTAAATGCCCCTGTCCCTAGTAGCTCACACTCAGAAGCGAACACGCATGCAAGTCCCACCCACATATGTAAACACCGTTCAAACCCCACATGTGAGGTATCATAGCGTGCGTTAGAGCGAGAGCAATAATTTTAGCACTAGACCTCCTCTGTAACTCTAAACTGGTAACCTGAAAAAAAAGTCAAGCGTCGCCTATGAAGATTTTTAATAACGAAGTTTAGCGCCATTCCATGAGTGTGCGCAATATGAAAGCGTGACAAGTTAGGTATCTATTTACTCGGTGTAACATCATCTTTCACATTATCCTTAAAAATTGGGCTAGCTTTACTGCTTTGTTATTTTTTAATTCATGAAACAGGTTTTTTTTTAAGCAAAAATAAAAAAGGCGTTAGAAATATTTTGGCGCAAATACCGTTGGAAATTTTTAATAAAAAATGCCCGCCACTTTATTCCCTAGGATGTCTGCTAATTAAATATATACGATGTTTGGGGGTCCTGAGTAATTTTCAAGGAAGAAAATATAATTGTTACATGAAGGAGAGAAGTGCCAGAATAGGCGCGGTATGGAAGTGGTTAACCACTTAAGACCCAGACCAAAATGCAGGTAAAGGACCTTGCCCCTTTTTGAGATTCGGCACTGCGTCGTTTTAACTGACAATTGCGCGGTCGTGCGACGTGGCTCCCAAACAAAATTGGCGTCCTTTTTTCCCCACAAATAGAGCTTTCTTTTGGTGGTATTTGATCACCTCTGCGGTCTTTATTTTTTGCGTTATAAACAAAAATAGAGCGACAATTTAAAAAAAAATGCAATATTTTTTACTTTTTGCTATAATAAATATCCCCCAAAAATATATAAAAAAACATTTTTTTTCCTCAGTTTAGGCCGATACGTATTCTTCTACCTATTTTTGGTAAAAGAAATCGCAATAAGCGTTTATCGGTTAGTTTTCGCCGATACGTATTCTTCTACCTATTTTTGGTAAAAGAAATCGCAATAAGAGTTTATCGGTTAGTTTTCGCAAAATGTATTGCGTTTACAAAATAAGGGATAGTTTTATTGCATTTTTATTAGCTATTTTTTTTTTAGTACTAAAAGCGGCGATCAGCTATTTTTTTCATGACTGCGACATTATGGCGGACACTTCGGACAATTTTGACACATTTTTGGGACAATTGTCATTTTCACAGCAAAAAATGCATTTAAATTGCATTGTTTACTGTGAAAATGACAGTTGCAGTTTGGGAGTTAACCACAAGGGGGCGCTGTGACCTTGAGTGTTCCCTGTGTGTGTTTACAACTGTAGGGGGTGTAGCTGTAGGTGTGACGTCATCGATCGCGTCCCCCTATAACAGGGATGACGCGATCGATGCTGCGGCCACAGTGAAGCACGGGGAAGCCGTGTTTACACACGGCTCTCCCCGTTTTTCAGCTCCAGGGACGGATCGCCACACTGCAGCGGCGATCGGGTCCGCAAAATCCCGCGGTCCCGGTCCTGGAGCTTTGGACCGGGTCACGGGATCGCGCCGCGGGTGTGTGCCTGTGACCCACGGCTGGGTACTAGCCGTGCCATTCTGCCAACGTATATGTGCAGGAGGCGGTCCTTAAGTGGTTTAAGTGCAACAATAAAAGTGAAATATTCATTTAAATTTCGTACCATGGGGGGGTGTAATCAGGGCCGCCATCAGGAATTATGGGGCCCCTTACACAGCTTCAGGCATGGGCCCCCTGGAGCAGAGAAGCGGGGGGGGGGGGTGCTGCCGCCTGAAATTGATAAGCGGGGGGGCTGCCGCGATTTCATAAGCGGGGGGTTCCTTTACAAAAAAAGAAATAGAGTAGCATATATATAAAAAAAAGGGTGCCTCTGGGCCCTTTAATAAAAATAAACCTCTGGGCCCTTTAATAAAAAAAAATATATATATATATATATATATAAAAAGGAAATAAACATTTTTTTTTTAAAAAACAAGGGGGTTGCCTGGGGACCTCTGGGCCCTTTAATAAAAAATAAATAAATAAATATATAAACAAAAATAACATGGGGCCCTGGGGACCTCTGAGCCTTTTACTAAAAAAAATATATATATATATATATATATATATATATATATTTATATATATAAAAAATGTAAAACATTTTTATAAGAAAAAAGGTTCTCATCTGGGGCCCTGGGGACCTCTGGGCCTTTTAATAATAATAATAATAAATGTATGTATATTTATATGTATATAAAAAATAAAAATAAAAGTAATAAAAAAATATATAAAAATATTTTTTTTTTTATAAAAAAAGGGGGGTTGTCATCTGGAGCCCTGGGGATCTCCGGGCCCCTGGGGACCTCCAGACCCCTAAAAAAATCATTGGCCCTTTAATAAAAAAATAATTAAACAAAAATATATTAAATATATATTTTTAAAAAAAATAAATGAAAAAATGGGGGGTTGCCACCCGAGGGCCCTGGGGACCTCCGGACTGCTAAAAAAAATATATATATATTATTGTATTTTTTTTAGGGGGTTCCCATCTGGGCCCCTGGGGACCCCCGGGCCCCTTACTGCCTGTACCCCCCTGATGGCGGCCCTGGGTTTAATGTCAGCATGTAAAAAGTGACATTCTGAAGGAAAAAAGCGGTTTAAAACAGACTCGCGGCTATAATGAATTGTCGGCTCCCGGCAATTGGGAGAAGATTCATTCATAATAAAAAAAAAAAAAGCGTGGGGGTCCCCCCAAATTCCATTACAGGCCTTTTTAGGTCTGATATGGGTATTAAGGGGAACCCCGCCTTCAATTTAAAAAAAAATGACGTGGGGTTCCCCCCAAATATCCATACCAGGCCCTTCAGGTCTGGTGTGGAATTTAAGGGGAACTCCATGCCAAATGTAAAAAAAAATGGCGTGGAATCCCCCCAAAATCCACACCAGACCCTGATCCGAGCACGTTGACCTGGCCGGCCGCAGAAAAGAGGGGGGAACAGAGTGCGCCCCCCCCTCTCCTGAACCGCACAAGGCCACATGCCCTCAACATTGGGAGGGTGCTTTGGGGTGCCTCATCCCCACAACCCTTGCCTGGTGGTTGTGGGGGTCTGCGGGCAGGAGGCTTATCGTAATCTGGAAGACACCTTTAACAAAGGGGCCACCAGATCCCGCCCCCCCTATGTGAAATGGTAATGGGGTACATTGTACCTCTACCATTTCACGAAAAAAAAGTGAAAACTTCTTTCCTTCGGGTTTCTTCCTCCATCCTCTTCTTCTTCCTCTGCTTCTTTCTTGGGTCTTGTAGTGTCACATCTTGACCGGCGTGTTCTTCCATCTTCTTCTCCTTCCTCTGGCCTTCTCGTCCGCATCTTCTTCTTCTTCGCCGGAGGCGCCGCTCCCAATTGAATTCCCTGCTGTGTGCCGGACCACGCCCCCCTCTGACGCCACGGGTAATCTCCCAGGAAAGTCCCCGTGTGCTGCATGTGCGTCAGAGGGGGGCGTGGTCACATGAGCGTCAGACGGCAGGCAATTCAATTGGAAGCCGAGCCTCTGGCAAAGAAGAAGCCGCGCACAAGCTTCCAATTGATTTGCCCGCCGGCTGACGCTCATGTGACCACGCCCCCCTCTGACGCACATGCACCACACGGGGACTTTCATAAGAGTTTGCCCGTGGCGTCAGAGGGGGCGTGGTCCGGCATACGGCGGGGATTTCAATTGGAAGCGGTGCCTCCGGCGAAGAAGAAGAAGATGCGGACGAGAAGGCCAGCGGAAGGAGAAGAAGATGGAAGAACACGCCGGTCAAGATGCGGCACTACAAGACCCAAGAAAGAAGCAGAGGAAGAAGAAGAGGATGGAGGAAGAAACCCGAAGGAAAGAAGAAAAGGAGATGGAAGAAGAAAGAAGATATTAAAAGACTTGTCAAAAACCGACTCTTGTGTTTTTTTGTACACTTTTCACTTTTTTTTCGTGAAATAGTAGAGGTACAATGTACCCCATTACCATTTCACATAGGGGAGGGCGGGATCTGGGGGTCTTCCAGATTTCGATAAGCCTCCTGGGGATGAGGCTCTTGTCCCCATCAACATGGGGACAAGGTGCTTTAGGGGGCACCCCATAGCACCCTCCCAATGTTGAGGGCATGTGGCCTGGTGCGGTTCAGGAGGGGGGGGGCCGCGCTCTGTCCCCCCCTCTTTTCTGCGGCCGGCCAGGTCAACGTGCTCGGATAAGGGGTCTGGTGTGGATTTTGGAGGGGACTCCACGGCATTTTTTTTTATTTGGCGTGGAGTTCCCCTTAAATTCCACACCAGACTTGAAGGGCCTGTAATGGAATTTGGGGGGACCCCCACGTTTTTTTCTGTTTTATGATTGAATCTTCTCACAATTGCCGGAAGCCGACGAGTCAGTTTTAAACGACTTTTTTTTTCAGAATGTCATTTTGTGCAGAGACATTTCTAACCACAGGAAAAGTTCGCTTTTTCACATGCTGACATTACAGCCCCCCATGGTATGAAATTTAAAGGAATATTTAAAATGACGTGGGGGTTCCCCCCAAATATCCATACCAGGCCCTTCAGGTCTGATATGGATATTAAGGGGAACCCCGCCGTCATTTAAAAAAAAAATGACGTGGGGTTCCCCCCAAATGTCCATACCCGACCCTTCAGATCTGGTGTGGAATTTAAGGGGAACTCCACGCCAAATAAAAAAAAAATGGCGTGGAGTCCCCCCTAAAATCCACACCAGACCCCTTATCCGAGCATGTTGACCTGGCATGTGGCCTGGTGCGATTCAGGAGAGGGGGGGGGCCGCACTCTGTCCCCCCCTCTTTTCTGCGGCCGGCCAGGTCAACGTGCTCGGATAAGGGTCTGGTGTGGATTTTGGGGGGGACTCCACGTTTTTTTTTTTTACATTTGGCCTCCACGCCCCATACATAGTTACATAGTTAGGTTGAAAAAAGACACAAGTCCATCCAGTTCAACCATAAAAAAATAAATAAACAAACAAAATAAAACACCCAACTCCATATCCACAGTTGATCCAGAGGAAGGCAAAAAACCCCAGCAGAGCATGATCCAATTTGCTACCGGAGGGGAAAAAATTCCTTCCTGATCCCCCGAGAGGCAATCGGATTTAGCCCGGATCAACTTTACCTACAAAACTTAGTACTCAGTTATATTATGTGCATTTAGGAAAGAATCCAGGCCCTTCTTAAAGCAATCTACTGAGCTGGCCAGAACCACCTCTGGACGGAGTCTGTTCCACATTTTCACAGCTCTTACTGTGAAGAAACCTTTCCGTATTTGGAGGTGAAATCTCTTTTCCTCCAGACGTAAAGGGTGCCCCCTTGTCCTCAGTGTTGACCTTAAAGTGAATAACTCAACACCAAGTTCACTATATGGACCTCTTATATATTTGTACATGTTGATCATATCCCCCCCTTATTCTCCTCTTCCCAAGAGTGAATAAATTCAGTTTTTCTAATCTTTCCTCATAGCTGAGCTCCTCCATGCCTCTTATTAGTTTAGTTGCCCTTCTCTGCACTTTCTCCAGTTCTCCGATATCCTTTTTGAGAACTGGTGCCCAAAACTGGACTGCATATTCCAGATGAGGTCTTACTAATGATTTGTACAGGGGCAAAATTGTATCTCTATCTCTGGAGTCCATACCTCTCTTAATACAAGAAAGGACTTTGCTCGCTTTGGAAAACGCAGCTTGGCATTGCATGCCATTATTGATCTTATGATCAACTAAAACCCCCAGATCCTTCTCCACTACAGATCCCCCCAGTTGAACTCCCCCTAGCATGTATGATGCATGCATATTCTTAGCCCCCAAGTGCATAACTTTACATTTATCAACATTAAACCTCATCTGCCACATAGTCGCCCAATTAGACAGAGCATTGAGGTCAGCTTGTAAATTGGAGACATCCTGCAAGGACGTTATTCCACTGCATAGTTTGGTGTCATCTGCAAAGACAGAAATGTTACTTTGGATCTCAGACCCAATATAATTTATAAATATATTCAAAAGTAAGGGACCCAACACCGAACCTTGGGGTACACCGCTGATAACCTTGGACAATTCAGAGTAAGAATCATTAACCACAACTCTCTAAATTCTGTCTTTTAGCCAGTTTTCTATCCATTTACAAACTTATATATCCAATCCTGTAGACCTTACCTTACACATGAGCCGTGTGTGTGGAACTGTATCGAACGCTTTTGCAAAATCCAAGTATACCACGTCCACTGCCACGCCTCTGTCCAGGGTTTTACTTACCTCTTCATAAAAGGAAATCAGGTTTGTCTGACAACTTCTGTCTTTCATGAATCCATGCTGTCTGCTGCTTAAATAGTTTGTTTCTAGCAAGAACCCATCCATGTGGTCTTTTATTAAACGTTCCAGTATCTTCCCAACTATAGAAGTTAAACTAACAGGTCTATAGTTACTTGGTAAAGACTTTGTTCCCTTTTTAAATATAGGCACCACATTGGCTCTACGCCAATCCAGTGGTACTATTCCTGTCATTAATGAGTCCCTAAATATTAGATACAGTGGCTTTTGAAATTTCAGAGCTCAATTCTTTTAGGATCCGTGGGTGGATGCCATCTGGTCCAGGTGCTTTATCCACCTTTATTCTGTCTAAAAATTTCTGGACCATATCACTTTTGAGCCATTGTGGATTTGGGGCTGTGTCACTCCCACCCCCATTATGGACATGAGCTCCCCCATTCTCCATTGTATACACAGAGCTAAAGAAAGCATTTAATAAATTTGCCTTCTCTATGTCCTCAGTCACCCACTCTAGATTATTTTGTAAAGGGCCTACATGCTCAGACTTGACCTTTTTACTATTAATATATTAAAATAATTTTTTGGGGTTTGTCCTACTATCTTTTGCAATCTGTTGTTCATTTTGTTCTGTGTTCATCGGTGCCAATATTCCCTCCCAGTCCATGCCCTGGAGAGCAGTCCTCATGCTTTGAAAATTTGCTCTCTTGAAATTAAGTGTTTTTATCTTTCCTGTATGTATTTCTTGCTTATAGTTTACATTAAACAAAATCATGTTATGATCACTGCTACCCAGGTGTTCCTTTATCTTAACATTAGTAATAAGCTCTGCATAGTTTGAGATTACCAGGTCCAACAGAGCATCATTCCTAGTTGGGGCCTCAATAAACTGGACCATAAAATTGTCCTGCAATAGGTTTTTAAATGTTTGTCCTTTAACTGTCCCAGAAATTACTCCAGTCAATTTCTGGGTAGTTAAAATCCACCATTATTATCACCGTCCCAGCCCTTGCAGCCCTTTCCATCTGTGAAAGGAGCCGAGTCTCCACCTCCTCATTAACATTGGGTGGTCTATAACAAACTCCAATGATTAACTTTGAACTACGCACATCTGTATGCAGTTCCACCCATAATGCTTCAACTTCATCACACTCTCCATCAACCAGGTCCTCTTTCACGCTTGCTTTGAGGTCACTTCTCACATAGAGACAGACCCCTCCACCTTTCCTTTTTACCCTGTCTTTCCGAAAGAGAGCATAGCCAGGAATATTAATAGCCCAGTCATGTGAGGATTGAAGCCAAGTTTTAGCAATACCGATTACATCATAGCTCTCCTCATGCACCAGAGCTTCCAACTCACCTGTTTTGCTTGGAAGGCTTCTGGCATTGGTGAACAAACACTTAAATGTATTGTTAGATTTTTCGCTGGTGTTTTTCATATGATTCATATAATTTTTCGTAGTGCAAATGGCACTATAATTTCCAATGGCTGTTTGCAACATGGGAACTTTCTTGTCACCTGCCATAACCCCACCTCCATCTATCCCCATTCCACTCTCCATTAATGTCTGACCCCTAACTGACCTGTGTGCCCGATGTAATTCTAGTTCACCCTCCCCCCTCAAGTCTAGTTTAAATACTCCTCCAGAATTCCCCTAAACCTCTCCCCCAGCACAGCAGACCCCCTTCCATTTAAGTGCAAACCATCTTTAGCATATAGGTTGCACCCCAATGAAAAGTCATCCCAGTGCTCTAGAAACCCATATCCCTCCTTCCTACACCAGGTCTTCAGCCATGCATTCAGCTCTCTAATCTCCCCCCTGCCTTTCCTGTGTTGCGCATGGCACAGGCAATATTTCAGAGAATATCACCTTGGAGGTCCTTCCCTTCATCTTGCAGCCCAGTTCTTTAAATTGATTCTTAAGGAGCCTCCACCTTCCATGTATACTGTCATTGGTTCCAACATGGACCAAGACAGCTGGGTCATGCCCAGCCCCTCCCAGTAATTTATCCACCCGGTCCACCACATGCCGAACCCTGGCACCAGGGAGACAGGAAACCATTCGGTTGAGGCGATCCTGGCGACAAATTATTCTATCAGTCCTTCTGATTATAGAATCCCCTATTACCACCAACTGACTAGGCCTACCTGCACTCCCCTCACCACTTCTACTAGATGGGTTGCTCTCCCGGCTGTTAGGGGTAGCAGTAACATCTAGGGCTGCCACATCTGTGTTAGCCACCTCCACATCTTCACCCAACTTGGCAAATTTGTTTTGATGCACAAATACAGGATTGGCCTTCCTTGTCTGCAAGCCCCTTCCACTCCCTCTAACTACATTAACCCATCTTCCTATATGATAATCCTGACTTGCCCCTCCACCCTCGACATTAACCCTACTGACCACCTGCTCAACAAGCAGAGGACCCCTTTCAAGGTTGTCCTTTCTGCCCAGTGTTGCAACTTGCTCCTCCAAATCTCTAATGCGAGCTTCCAGAAGGGCAACCTGCTCACATCTGTCACAGCGGTATCCATCCTGGAGCTGTTGCACCAATTTTGCATACATGTGACACACTGTGCACTGAGCAAAACCTTCAACCCTGCTAGCACACATTTCCCAGTTACAATATAATTACTTGTAGGAAGTTTAAGATGTTACTTACAGTTTAGAAGACTCCTGTCTTAACTCCTGTTTCTTAACTCTTCCCACTTGTGTTTAAAAATCACACGTAAGCCAGCACCATCAACTGGGAGCCAGCTCCTTATGGGAGTTTGACAGAGACCTGAAGGGCCTGGTATGGGTATTTGGGGGGAACCCCACGTCATTTTTTTTTATAAATTGACGGCGGGGTTCCCCTTAATACCCACATCAGACCCGAAGGGCCTTCTAATGGAATTTGGGGGGGACCCCCACGCTTTTTTTTTTTTTGTTTTATGAATGAATTTCTCCCAATTGCCGGGAGCCGACAATTCATTATTGCCGCGAGTCAGTTTTAAACGGCTTTTTTTCTTTTCAGAATGTCATTTTGTGCAGAGACATTTCTAACCACAGGAAAAGTGCGCTTTTTCACATGCTGACATTACACCCCCCATGGTACGAAATTTAAAGGAATATTACACTTTTATTGTTGCACTTTTAGCATTATTAAAATCACTGCTCCCGAAAAAACAGCCGTTTTAAAAAATAAAAAAAAGCATTGATACATGTCCCCTGGGGCAGGACTGAAGTCCCCAAACACTTTTTAGGACAAAACTTGCAGATTAGTCTTTAAAATGAACACTTCAGATTTCCCCCATAGACTAAGGCCGTGTACACACGGCAGAGATCCTCGATGGGCAGAACACATCGTTCCGCCCGTCGAGGCTCTCTGCCGGCCGTCGAAATCGGTGACCCGCCCGTCGGGAATGGCAACCAGCCATTCATCCAGGCGGGCCATTGAGCAAATAGAGAGCGTGCTCTCTATTTCTGCTCAACTGGCTTCCCGACGGGAAGCTCGCCGAGAGTGTACACACGGCCATAGTCCTCGCTGGAATGCACATTCCAGCGAGGTTCTCGCTGGTTTTCAGTGAGAACCTCGGTCGTGTGTATGCCGCCTATCAGGGAGTTCGGCGGCGGCTTTACTTACCAAGTGCATTGCGCTGCTGCGGCCGGTTCATGCGCCTAATTAGGGATTCATCCAGCGCATTAATTAAAGCATGAACCGGCGCAACGCAGTTACAATAGTAAATCAGCCCCACAGTGTCTTTTCTACCAGATACATAGATAGATAGATAGATAGATAGATAGATAGATAGATAGATAGATAGATAGAGTAGGAAGGCTAGTAGTCAGTATAGTTGATTTTACAGCGTGTAGAGAATATATATACATCCTTAGGAGTTGTACATATATTTATACACTGTATAGTTTAGCTAGATCTGCTATTAGTTTTTGTCAGGCAGCAGATTGTGCTGTACTATACGTTTTTGGCCATAAATACAGTCGATCATACTGTACGTTGCACGTTTGCTGTGTTGTTTTGCCCATAAACACAGTCGATCATACTGCACGTTGCACGTTTGTTGTGTTGTTTTGCCCATAAACACAGTCGATCATACTGCACGATGCACGTTTGCGGTGTTTTTGGCCATAAACACAGTCAATCATACTGCACGTTGCACGTTTGCTGTGTTGTTTTGCCCATAAACACAGTCGATCATACTGCACGTTTGCTGTGTTTTTTTGCCCATAAACACAGTCGATCATACTGCACGTTGCACGTTTGCTGTGTTTTTTTGCCCATAAACACAGTCGATCATACTGCACGTTGCACATTTGCTGTGTTGTTTTCCCCAGTAAGACAGTCGATCATACTGCACGTTGCACGTTTGCGGTGTTTTTGGCCATAAACACAGTCGATCATACTGCACGTTGCACGTTTGCTGTGTTTTTTGCCCATAAACACAGTCGATCATACTGCACGTTGCGCGTTTGCTGTGTTTTTTGCCCATAAACACAGTCGATCATACTGCACGTTGCACGTTTGCTGTGTTTTGTTGCCCATAAAGACAGTCGATCATACTGCACGTTTGCGGTGTTTTTGGCCATAAACACAGTCGATCATACTGCACGTTTGCTGTGTTTTTTGCCCATAAACACAGTCGATCATACTGCACGTTTTCTGTGTTTTTGCTCATAAACTCAGTTGATCTTACTATAAGTGTGCTGTGTTTTTGCCCATAAACTCAGTCGATCGTACTGCACGTTTGCTGTGTTTTTTCCCATAAACGCAGTTGATCTTACTATACGTTTGCTGTTTATTTCTGATTTTGTCCTGTGCAGGCTATTAAAATGTCTGGAAGGACAACAAAGAAAGGCAGAGCGTCACGAGGGCAAGCAGGCTCTGCATCTAGAGGCAACGCTGGTGGTGGACGCGGTGCATCCTCTTCAGCACGTGGCCGCTCGTCCTTATTTTCGGGAGCTGGCCGTGTTGAGCCTCAACATGCAGACAAAATAGTAGATTGGATGACCAAGCCGTCCTCATCCTCCTCATCCTCTCTCACACAGACTGATCTTAGTTTGTCTGGCAAAGCAGCTGCCAAGGCTTCCTCTTCCCTCTGTACCATGGCATCACACAATCCTTCCCTAGTCCCACCGTGTCCTCCTGAGGAGTCCCCCGAACTGTTTCAACACAGTGTTGGGTACATGCTGCTAAATGAAGATGCACAGCGTTTTGAAGGCTCCGATGATGGAACACAGATAGAGGAAGGCATTGATGTGAGTCCAGGGAGAGGGGGTGGCCGAGAGGGACAGCAATCTGGCAGTGATGTTCCCCCAGCTGGAGCATACTGCCAGGTTTTTGACAGTGATGAGGAGGGATGGGATGATGAGGTCACTGACTCTACCTGGGTGCCTGATAGGAGAGAGGAGGAGGAGGACGAGGAAGAGGAGGAGGAGTACGAGGCACAGGCACATCTCCAAAAAGGCAGGATGCCCTCCAGGGGTCAGCTTAAGAGCACACCAACTGCATTACAGCGCACATCTACGGCGCTTGTGCATGGCGCTGCTGTGTCTGACGGTACAGCAAAAGTTCTTTGGTGTGGGCCTTTTTTGAAACATGTCCATTAGATCGTACCTTTGCTATTTGCAACATATGTCGCAAGCGTATCTCGCGTGGCCAAAACATCAACCGCCTGGGTACCACATGCTTGTCCAGACATATGTCGACCTGCCATGCAGTTTCTTTGGCAAGCACACAAGAAAGACCCACACCAAAGACAAAAGCGTACCCCCCCTTGCCCTTCTGGGACCTCCAACCCCACTAGACCCCCAGTCCTTTCTGAAGCCTGCAGTGAAGGTGTAGAAATAGGTGTGTCACAAGCTAGTAGTAGTAGTACATGCGGGCAATCTACTGATAGTACCAGGAAAATTTCCCTGCCCCAGCTGCTGCAGCGCCAAAAGAGGTACAATCCCAGCCATCCACATGCCCAGCAGTTGAATGCTAGCGAAGTGAAATTGCTAGCACTTCAACTGCTACCTTTTCAGTTGGTAGATTCTGCCCCCTTCCGTGAGTTTGTGCAATGTGCAGTACCTCAGTGGCAAGTACCAAAACGCCACTTTTTCTCACGGAAGGCGATTCCGGCTCTCTACCGGCATGTGGAAGGCAATGTCCATGCCACGCTGGACAGGGCAGTCAGTGGTAAGGTGCATCTTACCGCTGACTCATGGTCCAGCAGGCATGGACAGGGACGTTACCTGTCTTTTACGGCGCATTGGGTGACTCTGCTGGCAGCTGGGAAGGATGCAGGGCAAGGTCCAGAAGTTTTGGAGGTTGTTCCGCCACCACGCCTCCAAAGCACTACTACTGTTTGTGACACACCTCTCTCTTCCACCCCCTCCGCTTCTTCCTCTGTGGCCTCTTCCTGTGGTGATGTTTTCTCAGAACCAGCCATGCTCCGTAGGCGTACGAGGGGCTACGCAGGAATGCAGGCCAAGTGATGCCATGCGGTGCTAGAGCTGGTGTGCTTGGGAGACAGGAGTCACACTGGGGAAGAGGTTTTGTCAGCTCTGCAGGGTCAGGCTCAGAGGTGGTTGACGCCACGCCAGCTGAAGCCTGGAATGGTGGTCAGCGATAATGGCACCAACCTCCTCTCTGCCCTGCGACAGGGTAAACTCACCCACGTGCCCTGTTTTGCGCATGTCCTGAATTTGGTGGTGCAGCGGTTCTTGGGCAGGTACCGGGCTTACAGGATGTCCTGAAGCAGGCCAGGAAAGTCTGAGTGCATTTCCGGAGGTCATATAATGCCACTGCTTGGCTGACTGACCTCCAAAGGGAATACAACCTGCCCAAGAACCGCCTAATCTGTGACATGCCCACCAGATGGAACTCTACGTTGGCCATGCTGCAGTGGCTGCACACGCAGCAGTGGGCCATCAATGAGTACCTGTGCCAATATGGTAGCAGAACTGGGTCAGGGGAGCTAGGTTTTGATCAGGGATGCATGCACTGTCCTGTCACCATTTGAGGAGGCCGCGAGGATGGTGAGCAGTGACAGTGCATGCATCAGTGAGACTGTCCCTCTTATTCACATGTTGGAACACACGCTACGTGGAATAATGGACAGGGCCCTTGAGGCAGAACAGAGGGAGGAAGAGGAGGACTCCCTTACCTCTCAAGGCCCCCTTTACCCAGACAGTGGGCCTGCTTGCCCACCTAGCACACAGGAAGAGGAGGAGGAGGAGGATGATTGTATCAGCAGCATGGAGGTGGAACCTAGCACTCAGCATCAGCAGCAGCAGTCTTCAAGGGAACATTTACAGTCCCAAGGAACACGTTGACTTGGATGAGGTGCCTGTGGATCCTGTCGTCCTCAGTGACCCAGAGGACTGTCCCCCGAATGCCTCTGCAAACCTACGCTGCATGGCCTCCCTGATCCTGCAAAGCCTGCGTTAGGATCCTTGTGTACGTGCTATCAAGGAGAGGGATCATTACTGGCTGGCAACTCTCCTTGATCCACGTTGATGGTGCTGGCTTACATGTGATGTTTTAAACAGAAGTGTGATTTTTAAACACAGGAGTTTGCTTTTAACTGTTTCTGCTTGCAAGTGTCATTTGTTTCTGACACTTTTTAAACAGGTTTTTTATTTCTATCTTCTAAGGGGAGTGTTTAATTGTGATCAGGTGAACAGGTTATTTTTAAAAAAAATTCTCTGCTAATCAAGGGGAGTGTTTTATTGTGAACAGGTGAGTATAAAGTCTCTGTCAAGCTCCCATAAGGAGCTGGCTCCCAGTTGATGGTGCTGGCTTACATGTAATGTTTTAAACACAAGTGGGAAGAGTTAAAAAACAGGAGTTGAAAACAGGAGTTAAGACAGGAGTCTTCTAAACTGTAAGTAACATCTTAAACTTCCTACAAGTAATTATATTGTAACTGGGAAATGTGTGCTAGCAGGGTTGAAGGTTTTGCTCAGTGCACAGTGGGTCACATGTATGCAAAATTGGTGCAACAGCTCCAGGATGGATACCGCTGTGACAGATGTGAGCAGGTTGCCCTTCTGGAAGCTCGCATTAGAGATCTGGAGGAGCAAGTTGCAACACTGGGCAGAAAGGACAACCTTGAAAGGGGTCCTCTGCTTGCTGAGCAGGTGGTCAGTAGGGTTAATGTCGAGGGTGGAGGGGCAAGTCAGAATTATTAGATAGGAAGATGGGTTAATGTAGTTAGAGGGAGTGGAAGGGGCTTGCAGACAAGGAAGGCCAATCCTGTATTTGTGCATCAAAACAAATTTGCCAAGTTGGGTGAAGATGTGGAGGTGGCTAACACAGAGGTGGCAGCACTAGATGTTACTGCTACCCCTAACAGCCGGGAGAGCAACCCATCTAGTAGAAGTGGTGAGGGGAGTGCAGGTAGGCCTAGACAGTTGGTGGTAATAGGGGATTCTATAATCAGAAGGACTGATAGAATAATTTGTCGCCAGGATCGCCTCAACCGAATGGTTTGCTGTCTCCCTGGTGCCAGGGTTCGGCATGTGGTGGACCGGGTGGATAAATTACTGGGAGGGGCTGGGCATGACCCAGCTGTCTTGGTCCATGTTGGAACCAATGACAGTATACATGGAAGGTGGAGGCTCCTTAAGAATCAATTTAAAGAACTAGGCTGCAAGATGAAGGGAAGGACCTCCAAGGTGATATTCTCTGAAATATTGCCTGTGCCATGCGCAACAGAGGAAAGGCAGGGGGAGATTAGAGAGCTGAATGCATGGCTAAAGACCTGGTGTAGGAAGGAGGGATTTGGGTTTCTAGAGCACTGGGATGACTTTTCATTGGGGTGCAACCTATATGCTAAAGATGGTTTGCACTTGAATGGAAGGGGGTCTGCTGTGCTGGGGGAGAGGTTTAGGGGAATGCTGGAGGAGTATTTAAACTAGACTTGAGGGGGGAGGGTGAACTAGAACTACATCGGGCACACAGGTCAGTTAGGGGTCAGACATTAATGGAGAGTGGAATGGGGATAGATGGAGGTGGGGTTATGGCAGGTGACGAGAAAGTTCCCATGTTGCAAACAGCCATTGGAAAATATAGTGCCATTTGCACTACTAAAAATTATATGAAAAACACCAGTGAAAAATATAACAATACATTTAAGTGTTTGTTCACCAATGCCAGAAGCCTTCCAAGCAAAACAGGTGAGTTGGAAGCTCTGGTGCATGAGGAGAGCTATGATGTAATCGGTATTGCTGAAACTTGGCTTCAATCCTCACATGACTGGGCTATTAATATTCCTGGCTATGCTCTCTTTCGGAAAGACAGGGTAAAAAGGAAAGGTGGAGTCTCTATGTGAGAAGTGACCTCAAAGCAAGCGTGAAAGAGGACCTGGTTGATGAGTGTGATGAAGCATTATGGGTGGAACTGCATACAGATGTGCGTAGTTCAAAGTTAATCATTGGAGTTTGTTATAGACCACCCAATGTTAATGAGGAGGTGGAGACTCGGCTCCTTGCACAGATGGAAAGGGCTGCCAGGGCTGGGACGGTGATAATAATGGGGGATTTTAACTACCCAGAAATTGACTGGAATAATGGAATTTCTGGGACAGTTAAAGGACAAAAATTTAAAAACCTATTGCAGGACAATTTTATGGTCCAGTTTATTGAGGCCCCAACTAGGAATGATGCTCTGTTGGACTTGGTAATCTCAAACCATGCAGAGCTTATTACTAATGTTCAGATAAAGGAACACCTGGGTAGCAGTGATCATAACATGATTTCATTTAATATTAACTATAAGCAAGAAATACATACAGGAAAGATAAAAACACTTAATTTCAAGAGAGCACATTTTCAAAGCATGAGGACTGCTCTCCAGGGCTTGGACTGGGAGGGAATATTGGCACAGATGAACACAGAACAGAAATGGGAATTCTTCAAAAAGACTCTTTGGAACCTCACTGCAAAGTATATTCCCATGGGCAATAGGTTTAAAAGGCTAAAGATAAAACCTATGTGGCTCACGGTCAAAGTTAAAAAAGCTATAAACAATAAGAAAATAGCTTTTAAAAATTATAAAAGGAAGGAACACTAGTGTCGTTTAAATGGTACAAAGAATATAATAGAATATGTAAAGAGGAAATCAAGGATGCAAAAATTCAAAATGAACAACAGATTGCAAAAGATAGTAGGACAAACCCCCAAAAATTCTTTAAATATATTAATAGTAAAAAGGTCAAGTCTGAGCATGTAGGCCCTTTACAAAATAATCTAGAGTGGGTGACTGAGGACATAGAGAAGGCAAATTTATTAAATGCTTTCTTTAGCTCTGTGTATACAATGGAGTATGGGGGAGCTCATGTCCATAATGGGGGTGGGAGTGACACAGCCCCAAATCCACAATGGCTCAAAAGTGATATGGTCCAGAAATATTTAGACAGAATAAAGGTGGATAAAGCACCTGGACCAGATGGCATCCACCCACGGATCCTAAAAGAATTGAGCTCTGAAATTTCAAAGCCACTGTATCTAATATTTAGGGACTCATTAATGACAGGAATAGTACCACTGGAGTGGCGTAGAGCCAATGTGGTGCCTATATTTAAAAAGGGAACAAAGTCTTTACCAAGTAACTATAGACCTGTTAGTTTAACTTCTATAGTTGGGAAGATACTGGAACGTTTAATAAAAGACCACATGGATGAGTTCTTGCTGGAAACAAACTATTTAAGCAGCAGACAGCATGAATTCATGAAAGACAGAAGTTGTCAGACAAACCTGATTTCCTTTTATGAAGAGGTAAGTAAAACCCTGGACAGAGGCGTGGCAGTGGACGTGGTATACTTGGATTTTGCAAAAGCGTTCGATACAGTTCCCCACACACGGCTCATGTGTAGGGTAAGGTCTACAGGATTAGATATATCAGTTTGTAAATGGATAGAAAACTGGCTGAAAGACAGGATTCAGAGAGTTGTGGTTAATGATTCTTACTCTGAATGGTCCAAGGTTATCAGCGGTGTACCCCAAGGTTCAGTGTTGGGTCCCTTACTCTTCAATATATTTATAAATGATATTGGGTCTGAGATCAAAAGTAACATTTCTGTTTTTGCAGATGACACCAAGCTATGCAGTGGAATAACGTCCTTGCAGGATGTCTCCAATTTACAAGCCGACCTCAATGCTCTGTCTAATTGGGCGACTATGTGGCAGATGAGGTTTAATGTTGATAAATGTAAAGTTATGCACTTGGGGGCTAAGAATATGCATGCATCATACATGCTAGGGGGAGTTCAACTGGGGGGATCTGTAGTGGAGAAGGATCTGGGGGTTTTAGTTGATCATAAGCTCAATAATGGCATGCAATGCCAAGCTGCGTTTTCCAAAGCGAGCAAAGTCCCTTCTTGTATTAAGAGAGGTATGGACTCCAGAGATAGAGATATCATTTTGCCCCTGTACAAATCATTAGTAAGACCTCATCTGGAATATGCAGTCCATTTTTGGGCACCAGTTCTCAAAAAGGATATCGGAGAACTGGAGAAAGTGCAGAGAAGGGCAACTAAACTGATAAGAGGCATGGAGGAGCTCAGCTATAAGGAAAGATTAGAAAAACTGAATTTATTCACTCTTGAGAAGAGGAGAATAAGGGGGGATATGATCAACATGTACAAATATATAAGAGGTCCATATAGTGAACTTGGTGTTGAGTTATTCACTTTAAGGTCAATGCTGAGGACAAGGGGGCACTCTTTACGTCTGGAGGAAAAGAGATTTCACCTCCAAATACGGAAAGGTTTCTTCACAGTAAGAGCTGTGAAAATGTGGAACAGACTCCCTCCAGAGGTGGTTCTGGCCAGCTCAGTAGATTGCTTTAAGAAGGGCCTGGATTCTTTCCTAAATACACATAATATAACTAAGTACTAAGTTCTGTAGGTAAAGTTGATCCAGGGTAAATCCGATTGCCTCTCGGGGTATCAGGAGGGAATTTATTCCCCTCCGTTAGGAAATTGGATCATGCTCTGCTGTTTTTTTTTGCCTTCCTCTGGATCAACTGTGGGTATGGAGTTGGGTGTATGGGATGTACTGTGTTTTATTTTGTTTGTTTATTTTTTTTTTTATGGTTGAACTGGATGGACTTGTGTCTTTTTTCAACCTGACTAACTATGTAACTATATGTAACGTTACAAGAGTAAGGTTGCGGACCTTATCTTGCCATCGCAGAGGGAGCAGAAGATGAAACTTCTGCGGGAGGCCTTGCAGAAGGGTCTGTGCAATGCGTTTCCAGAACCAGGGGGATTACCAAAACCTGGCTCTGGACAACGTCTTGCTGAGGCTTCGGTGAGTCACAGAAGGAGCGGTGGAGAAGGTGGCCGTCTGACCGATGCCTTCAGACAGTTTTTTAGTCCGCAGCCCCAAGGTCTGACCGGTTTCAGCAACCATCGCCAGCGTCTGGCTTACATGGTCCGGGAATACCTAGGGGCAAGATCCGACTTGGACACCTTCCCCACCGAAAATCCTCTGGCTTACTGGGTCTTGAGGATGGATCACTGGCCAGAGCTTGCACAGTACGCAATTGAGCTACTGGCTTGCCCTGCATCCACTGTTCTTTCAGAACGCACATTCAGTGCTGCTGGAGGCTTTGTTACCGATCACAGGGTGCGCCTCTCCACCGACTCTGTTGATCGACTGACCTTCATCAAAATGAATCAGGCTTGGATCAACAGCTACCAAGCACCTGATGCTGATGTTACTGAATAATATTTTTTTGTTGAAATGTTGGATCCCTTTTAGACTGCGTATGCTGATGCTGAGTGACTGTCCTCTTATGCTGCTGATGGAATATCCTTCTCCTCCTCACTTTTCTTGCTGATAGCTAGTAAGAAATGTTGTGTTTCTGGACTCCGTCACCAGTGCCTAAGGCCCAATTTTTCAGCCCCTGTTTAACAGGGGCGCCTAATAAATTTTTTTGATGCAATACTTTGCACGTGGCTCTTTGTTGTGCTCCAATTGGAGTTATTGGGAGGGGTTGCAGTGTTGTGTTGTGCCCAAGGCACAATTTTTCAGCCCCTGTTTAACAGGGGCGCCTGATAACAATTTTTGATGCAATACTTTGCACGTGGCTCTTTGTTGTGCTCCAATTGGAGTTATTGGGAGGGGTTGCAGTGTTGTGTTGTGCCCAAGGCACAATTTTTCAGCCCCTGTTTAACAGGGGCGCCTAATAACAATTTTTGATGCAATACTTTGCACGTGGCTCTTTGTTGTGCTCCAATTGGAGTTATTGGGAGGGGTTGCAGTGTTGTGTTGTGCCCAAGGCCCAATTTTTTTGCCCCTGTTTAACAGGGGCGCCTAATAACAATTTTTGATGCAATACTTTGCACGTGACTCCTTGTTGCGCTCCAATTACAGTATGTTTGAGGGGTGCCCTTTTTTCTAAAATTTTTCTTTCACAAAACAATAATGGCCCCCCACCACCGCTAAAATATTCAACATATTGTTGCCACACAGCACGTGCGCAAGCAGTATTAAATTACTTTTTTTTTATAGTCCTCTCATGTTGTGCAGGGACATTTCTAAACACGTGCCACTACTATAGACACCCAGCAGGTGTGATATTTAAAGGAATTTTTGTTTTTTTTTGTCACTTTAAGCATCATTAAAATGGCTGCTCCGAAAAAAACGGCCGTTTTAAAAAAAAAAAATCGTTTTTGAATTCGAACGTTCGAGTCCCATAGACTTCAATGGGGTTCTAAATGTTCGCGCGAACCCGCGGTCTGTTCGAACGTTCTGGTGCGAACCGAACGCGGGTATGTTCGGCTCATCCCTAATGCAGACTGTGAACTTGTACATTTTATGGCCACATGAGGGTCCGACATTACCACCTTTGCATGGAATTGATTGGTCAAACTTTCTTTAATTTTTAACATGTGAATGTTCAATTGCACTCTGAACTTGGGTCGTTTGACTCCTGTTGTTTTTGTGCCTGTTGGCGCACTTATGTTTACCCAGTTGTTGCCTTCTTTGAAAAACACCTGAAAACTATCTACAGTAAACTATTTTTAACGAGACCTTGCTTGTTGTTTTTATTTCCACCTTTATCATTTGTTTAATCTCCCTAATTTTTTCAAAATACCACTTTTTTTGGTCATTAATGTTTTTTTACAGTGCCTTGCGAAAGTATTCGGCCCCCTTGAACTTTGCGACCTTTTGCCACATTTCAGGCTTCAAACATAAAGATATAAATATAAACAAAAGGATGATCAGCGCTTCAAAGAGATGATGCAAAAGTGCTGCACCTCAACACAAACATGCAATGAAGTAAATAAGTACAAATAAAGCAAAGTGACTACCGAAGTGGCAAAATTCAAAATAATAATAATAGGACAAAAATAGGAACACTATGCAGTGAGCAAGTCCTATACACAATGTGCATCCAAGTGCTAAATGTGAATAAAAGTGTGTGAAATGGAAAGACAGTCTCTTCCGGGTATCAGGGTGATGGATAGAATAGTAGACAGGTGGATGGCTTCACTGGAATAATGATTGAAGCTTCTGGATGTCAGCACAGGTCATGTAGTTCCCTCAAGGGTGCTATATGCAGGCATATAGTGCAGTACATCTGGGGTCCGTGGTCAGGCTTTTTTTCAAATAAATACTTCCTCTCTGCTGGGCGCTGCTGGGCTGGTCCAGACTCAGCGATCCACACGGGGAGATGAGTGAAATGAAAGAAGAGAAAAATGCCTCCAATGGTGTAGTAGGTAAAAAACGGATGTTTTGTTTCTAAAAACAGTCGATACAGACTGATAAACAAAGGTAGAAAGATGTGGCAAAACGATGAGATAGAGCGGTCGTTTACCGCCTGGTGTCTGTTGGCCTCCGGCTAGTGCGGATGTCTCTAGGGAGTCGTGACCACGAGACATCCGCACTAGCCTGCACCTGCACTGTGAAAGTCTCAGAGGTCCGTTTAAAGTGTAGAGAGCATCATAAAGAACAAGGAACACACCAGGCAGGTCCAAGATACTGTTGTGGAGAAGTTTAAAGCCGGATTTTGGATACAAAAAGATTTCCCAAGCTTTAAACATCCCAAGGAGCACTGTGCAAGTGATAATATTGAAATGAAAGGAGTATCAGACCACTGCAAATCTACGAAGACCTGGCTGTCCCTCTAAACTTTCAGATCATACAAGGAGAAGACTGATCAGAGATGCAGCCAAGAGGCCCATGGATCACTCTGGATGAACTGCAGAGATCTACAGCTGAGGTGGGAGACTCTGTCCATAGAACAACAATCAGTCGTATAGTGCACAAATCTGGCCTTTATGGAAGAGTGGCAAGAAGAAAGACATTTCTTAAAGATATCCATAAAAAGTGTTGTTTAAAGTTTGCCACAAGCCACCTGGGAGACACACCAAACATGTGGAAGAAGGTGCTCTGGTCAGATGAAACCAAAATCGATCTTTTTTGGCAACAATGCAAAACGTTATGTTTGGCGTAAAAGCAACACAGCTCATCACCCTGAACACACCATCCCCACTGTCAAACATGGTGGTGACAGCATCATGGTTTGGGCCTGCTTTTCTTCTGCAGGGACAGGGAAGATGGTTAAAATTGATGGGAAGATGGATGGAGCCAAATACAGGACCATGCTAGAAGAAAACCTGATGGAGTCTGCAAAAGACCTGAGACTGGGACGGAGATTTGTCTTCCAACAAGACAATGATCCAAAACATAAAGCAAAATCTACAATGGAATGGTTCACAAATAAACATATGCAGGTATTAGAATGTCCAAGTCAAAGTCCAGACCTGAATCCAATCGAGAATCAGTGGAAAGAACTGAAAACTGCTGTTCACAAACGCTCTCCATCCAACCTCACTGAGCTTGAGCTGTTTTGCAAGGAGGAATGGGCAAAAATGTCAGTCTCTCGATGTGCAAAACTGATAAAGACATACCCCAAGCGACTTACAGCTGTAATCGCAGCAAAAGGTGGCGCTACAAAGTATTAACTTAAGGGAGCTGAATAATTTTGCACGCCCAATTTTTCAGTTTTTTATATGTTAAAAAAAATTGAAATATCCAATAAATTTTGTTCCACTTGATGATTGTGTCCCACTTGTTGATTCTGCACAAAAAAAATAGAGTTTTATATCTTTATGTTTTGAAGCCTGAAATGTGGCAAAAGGTTGCAAAGTTCAAGGGGGCCGAATACTTTCGCAAGGAACTGTATTACATATTGATATTAAAGAGGTATGTTCTCATCTGAAAACAGTATTTATTTTGGATAATAAAACTTATAACTGGCTGGAGAAAAATAAATATCACTTGTAGATAAATCTGCACTTTGTTTCAAGGCGGGGTCTGGGGAGGGGCCAGGGGTGTGGCCGAAAGAGGGATCAGGGGTGGAGCTGAAGGGGGACCCCATCAGGTATGCTGTACGGGGCCCCATGATTTCTATCAGCGGCACTGATAATGTGATCAAAACGTTAAAAAATTGAGTTTACATGAGTTTTGCTCCAGGTACTCTCGTTTCCTCCCACACTCCAAAGACATGCTGGCCCTAGTATTACATTATTTCAGTGCACCCAAGAGGGCTGCATGCCCCAACAGCAGATAAAGCAGGTTCATGCTCCAGGGAGAAAAGTGTTAAAGAAATATAAAGCTTAAAAAAATACAGATAATAGGATTTTTGATTTACTAGTAAATCCATTTTCCTAGAGTATACTACAGGACACAGGCTTTAAATCACTGTGATTGGGTTATATGCAGTGGACAGGACAATGGCACAAATACAATACAGTGACATCCCCTCTATATAACCTCTCCCACCTAGCCCTAATTTTAAATCAAGCAATAGGAAAATCATAAGAACATCGTTAAAGGTCCTGTGTCTTGTACTGTAATTCAGGAAATATATTTTCTTGGCAAGTCAAAAATCCCATTTTCCTGATTATACAGCATAGACAGGGCTTGATAGACTCAAAGATCAACTTGTAGAATTTTATGCCTGAAACTAGAATCAGAGGAGGCCTGAACATCCACCTGATAGAACTAAAATGTGTGAACAGATGCCCAGATGGCAAATCTGAGAAACTGATGCCTGTTGCATCTACAGATCTAGTAGAGTGTGAGCTAAAAAGGAAGAAAGGAAACCTATCTTGTCTGATCCATATAGCAATGGTGGTGAAAGAGAAAAGGAGACCCCTGCAGGAACCACAAAGAGTGAATCAGATTTCATAAAAATAGCAGTAGCCGAGAGGTAAATTTTCACCACAGGCACCATGTCCAGACTGACAGACATTTCCCTAGGATGCTTTGCTAATAAGGGTGGAAGGAAAAACCTACCTTAAAGCGGAGATCCACCCTAAAAAAAAAAAAGACAAAAAACCTTCAAAAAAATAAGTTTTTTTTTAATACTTACCAGAATGGCTGTTGCTAGGCAGATCGTCCTAATCTGCCACTTCCTATTCCGCGGAAGTCTTCCTTATTCTCCTCCTCGCATCGTCTTCTGGGCCATTCACAAAGTGCCGTGCGACTCACAGTAGGAAACTGGCAGTGAAGCTGCAATTTTACAGCTGGACCTCCGCTACAAACTCAGACTCTCCTCATAGAGGTTACAGATAGGATCAGACAAGTTCAAAGAGTGGCTTCTAAAGAGCCAACAGAACCAGACAGATTCCAAGAGGGGTACATGAGTATGAACAGGGAGATTTAAGAGCTCCTCCCTGAACAAATACCTCAACTAGAGCACGAGACTCCAAAGGTCTCTAAAACAGAATGGCTAATTCTGAGATTTGTCTCTCAAGGCCAATTTTGGTCCAGACCAGACTGGAGGGAGGACAGTATTGCCGCGTACACACGATCGGAGTATCCGATGGTCTAAAATCCGATGTATTTTTTAATCTGAATCTCGTTCAAGCTGTCTTGCATACACACATTGTCAGACTAAATTTTGACCGTCCAAAACGCAGTGACATAAAACACTACGACGAGCCGATAAAAGTTCAATGCTTCCGAGCATACGTAGACTTGATTCTGAGCATGCGTGGATTTTTCTCTGACGGAATTCCACACAGACAATCGGAATTTCCCATCAGATTTTTTTCCATCAGAAGAATTTAAAACATGTTCTATTTTTTTATTCCATGGGAAACAAGTCTGATGGGGCCCACACATGATCGGAATTTCTGACGAAACAAGTCCATCGGACTTGTTTCATCGGAAAATCCGATCATGTGTACACTGGCATGAGTGTATTATGAAGTACTAGGATGAAAGTTTCAAAATTTAAAATTAAGCAAGGTAGGCAATTCAAGGTGTGAAGGTAGACTTTATGAGAAGTCGACATCCTACCCTTCAAAAGAGTAAAACTGTCTGAATCCAAAAAGCCCCTGTTCCCCAGGACAGAGGTTTTTAACACCCATACCATTAAAGCCAGCAATCAAAAAGCACAATGAAACACTGGCCCTTGAGACAGGAGGTCCAGATGATCTGGAAGATCATCTGCCAAAAGCTTAACCACTTGCTTACTAAGCACATATACCCCCTTCCTGCCCAGGCGAAATTTCAGCTTTTGGCGCTGCGTCGCTTTAACTGACAATTGCGCGATCGTGTGACGTGGCTCCCAAAAGAAATTGACATCCTTTTTTTCCCCACAAATAGAGCTTTATTTTGGTTTTATTTGATCACCTCTGCGTTTTTTTTATTTTTTGCGCTATAAACAAAAAATCAGCGACAATTTTGAAAAACTATTTTTTTTTATATATTTTTTTCAGTTTACGTATTCTTCTACATATTTTTGGTTAAAAAAAAATCGCAACAGTGATTCGTTTGAGCAAAAGTTATAGGGGACAGAATTATGATTTTTTTTTTTTTTACTAGTAATGTTGGCGATCTGCGATTTTTATTGTGACTGCGACATTATGGCAGACACATCAGACACTTTTGACACATTTTTGGGACCATTTACATTTATACAGTATCAGTGCTATAAATATGCACTGATTACTGTATAAATGTGACTGGCAGGGAAGGGGTTAACACTAGGGGGTGAGGAAGGGGTTAAATGTGTTCCCTACTAGTGATTCTAATTGTGGGGGGAGGTGACCGATCTGTGTCCCTATGTACAAGGGACACAGCATTGGTCTCCTCTCCCTGACAGGACGTGGATCTGTGTGTTTACACACACAGATCCACGTCCTTGTCTGTGTAACAGCAGATCGCGGGTACCTGGCAGACATCGGGCCACCAGGCACGCGCATCGCCACCTCAGTGACGTTCCGGGCACGCGCTTGCACGCCCCCCAGTGGCCGGAGGAGCCGAGGACATCAATAGATGTCCTCCTGCCGTTGTAAAGCCATCTTGTGGCCATCATTTTACAATGGCCGGGGCTCCAAGTAGTTAAGTATGTTGGAATACCGCACTCTCCTAGGCCAACCTGTTGTGTAATGAGAATCACTGGGAAGCCCCCCTCCTCAATCCTGTGATGTAGGTAAGGGAGAATCTGAAGTGGTGGAAAAACATAAATCAGATTGAACTGATCTAACTCTATTACCAGAGCATCCACTTTGAATGCCTGAAGGTCCCTGAACTTGGCAACAAATCTGTCCAGTTTGTTATGGAATCTGGATGACAGGAGGTCCACATCAAAAGTACCCCATCTGTGGCTTAAAAGACCTCTTACCTGGATTCAGATGCTGAGGACTGAGAAAGTCCATCTATGATGTGGACTGCAGACACCAAGAGAGCATCAATTCTGCTGCTCTTAGACTTCTAGTGTTTCCTTGATGATTGATGTAGGCCACAGTCATGGCATCAAGGAGCCCAGTATTGAAAGGACAATTAAATCACCCCGAGTTCCAAAATGTTGACTGAAAGTTGTGCATCCTTCAATGGCCAAGTCCTCTGTACCAATAAGGTGTTCAGAATTGCTCCCCAGCTTGACTGGCTAGCATCTATCTTGAGAACTTCTTGCAACTGTGGAGGAAAGGCTTCCTTAAGACTTTTCCAGACTGGAAATTCACCATGTCAGGGAGAGTCTGGTGTTGGAATTCAGACACATTCGGTTGTCCCAGAACGGAGTTTGTCCCACCGAGAAAGAATGTTGAATTGCAACGTTCTGTGATTAAACAGGGTGTATGGCACCGAGGTAGACCGCCATGAGACCCTAGACCCTCATGCAAGCACAAAATGAAGACTTTCTCTGTTTATGAAGGGTTCTGGCATTGGAATGGATAATTAGAATGAGGCTCCTGCTACGGTCAATCACAGCCAGTCAGTCTCCTCAATCACAGCCAGTGAGGAGAGAGTGCATGGCAAGCAGCTTGCTATGGACTGCACTCGGCAATGGGCCAGAGAAGAGGAGGAATCAGGGCTGCTCTGTGCAAAACTATTGCACAAAGTAGATAAGTAAGACATGTTCGTTACTTTTAGAATCACTTTAAAAGCATTCTCCTGTTTGTATAGGGGTAGTGTCTCCTTGATTTAAAAGCTGTTGCAAAATAGGAGGCAGATCTGCCTGCAATGACAGTGAAGTTGGAAAGCTGGGAGAAGACAAAAAAAAACAGGCATTTGAGATGTTCTGAGACCAGAAGGTCAACAAATGTCCCCCTACTTGGGAAAACAAGAAAATGAAATATACATATCTTCCTATCCATCTATTAGGAGGTGCACAGAATGCACATTTTGGTGCTGAATGCACTTGACCAACACTGAAAATTACATTTTTTTTTATATACGATTGTATTATATTAGACATTTTAATTAATTACATGAATTTAAATGAAAATTAATTTGTCGGCCATTATTGGCACCTTTAGCGCAAAAGAAAAATCTATCCCTTTAAATTATATGTAGGTCTTCACACTGGTCCATTGTGGTGTTAAAAACCTTGCTTGCTGCAATTTCTCTATTTACTAATGTAAGAAGAATCATATAGGTAATGTTGATTGAAAGTTTAGGTCTGCTTTAAGGAGAGCCTCCAATCTTTTTATTTACTGGGACTTAAAAAAAAGTTGTAAAGGCAGAAGTTTTTTTATTTTTTATCTTAATGCATTCTCTTTTTATGCTCACCGTAAAATCTCTTTCTCTGAGTTCAGCCTTAATCTTGACTCAGTGAGTATTAGCCTTCCTTTAGAAGTTGACTAGGCAGAAACTTATATAAAAGGTTAACTTATCATACACCCTATAGCCCCGCCCAGGGGGCGGGCCCTCTGGGTATAACCCTCTCTCTGCATCTCGCAGATCAGTTCATCAAAAAGTAGTACAAACATAAAAAGGAGGGGAGGGTGCTGTGTCCGTCCATGAATTCAGAGAAAGATTTTACGGTGAGCATAAAATCCTATTTTCTCTTTTGTTCATGGACGGACACAGCCTTAATCTAGACTTAGTGGGACGTCCCAAAGCAGTGTCAAAAAATAAGGGGTGGGAACAGCAAAAAATTAAACTTCACCCCAAAACAGAGCTCCTCAACTGAGGAATTGTAACTCTAAACAGCCGCCTGCAAAACTTTGCAGGCAAAGAAGCATCCGAAGATGCACTCACATCAACTTGTAAAGTTTAGCGAAAGTGTGACCGGGCGACCAGGTCGCCGCCTTACACACCTAAGAAATAGACACAGAGGCACCATTGCCCTGGTCGAATGCATCGTGATAGGGAGGCGCTCGACCTTTTATGACGTAAGCCCAATCAGATGAGACCGCTGGGCCCTTCCTGGGACCAGCCACCAAAACAAACAGTGAGTCTGAACTCCGGAACGGAGCAGTAACAGACAAGTATACTCTCGGACCTCTGACAGCGTCCGAGGAATGCCACGTCGTCTCCTTAGGATTCGACGAATGAGGACACAAGTATGGCAGTTCAATGTCTTCCTTGAGATGGAAGGTCGAAATGACCTTAGGAAGAATCAAAGGCCCCGTACACACGGCAGAGAACCTCGACGGGCGGAACACATCGTTTGGTGGTATTTGATCGCCCGTGCGGTTTTCATTATTTGTGTTATAAACAAAAAAAGAGCGTACATTTTGAAAAAAAAAAAAACATGCCTTGTGCATATGGGGACATGTAGATAGGCATGCATCCCTGATGTCCAAGGATGCCAGAAAGTCCCCCGGCTGGAGGGTAGTAACGACAGAGCGGATTGATGCCATCCGGAATCCTTGTACCTTCACGAAGCAATTGAGGGCCCTGAAGTCCAGGATAGGACGAACACCCTCCTTCTTTGGTACAATGAACAGATTGGAGTAAAACCCCTGAAACCGATCCTGTACTAGGACAGGGATAACCACCCCGCGTTCCAGCAGGTCCGACGAGCTGGTAATAGCTGGAGGTTGGAGGGAAAAATCGGTTTGGTGGGCAAGATAGGAGCTCTATCTTGTACCCTGATGAGACTACCTCGCAAACCCACCGGTCGGGAACCCGAGATGTCCACCGGGTCGCGAATTTCTTTACCACTTGCCTACTGTGCACTTACACCCCCCTTCCTGCCCAGATGAAATTTTAGCTTCCGGCACTGCGTCGCTTTAACTGACAATTGCGTGGTCGTGCGACGTGGCTCCCAAACAAAATTTACGTCCTTTTTTTCCCACAAATAGAGCTTTCTTTTGGTGGTATTTGATCGCTCGTGCGGTTTTTATTATTTGGGTTATAAACAAAAAAAGAGCGTACATTTTGAAAAAAAAAACACAATATTTTTTGCTTTTTGCAATAATAAATATCATATTTAAAAAAAAAAATTATCTCAGTTTAGGCCGATACATATTCTTCTACATATTTTTGGTAAAAAAAAAAATCGCAATAACCGTATTTTGACTGGTTTGTGCAAGTTATATTATCTACAAAATGGGGGACATCCCATGACTAAGTCGGTATGACGAAACATGTCGGGGGCGTGGTCATTAATCATTGATCCTGTGTGAACTATACGGACGTACGACACACTTCTAGCTGGCTAACTCCATTACCATCTTTACATCGAGCAGCGTCCAGGGTGCTGCGAGTACACTGGGAACGATCGAGGGTCCGCCATGACCACTGGCTTGTTGTTTTGGAAACTTGGAAACCTATGCTGTCACTTGTTTTTCAAAGTTTGGTGAAAGATTGTGTTTGTGAGTGCATTTTATGAAGATTTTTTAGTGGTGTGATTAAAACTGGTTTTACAATATTACACTATAGTGCTATTTTTTATTTATTTATGTGAACACGTTGGAACTTATCACTGAATTGGATATTGATATCGATGATTGGAGAGATTTGGAGTTTTGCTTTTGTGCCTCAACACGAGAGTGCTGGACATTTAATTGTGGTGAGTGCGCACTTTGGAAGGGTGAAGGATTCACTGAGCACAGGCGGTGTGGTGGAAGATTGAGAAGATTGATATTAATAATCCATCCTATGAACTCTTCTTCACTTTTTCACTGACTATCACAGGATTTGAACTTTTTTCGCTATTTGCTAAAATATTTCTGTTTTGTATGTTAATTTTTCACTGTATTAGGTGATTTAGTGAGAGTATATGTTAGTGCACACGAGACAGTTTTTGTGATGGCACAAATCACATTTTTCACTTATTGCGCTACTGCTTTATATATTACAGGTCACCTGCTTTATTTTGATGATGTAGTACATATATATATTTTCAATTGGGACATAATTAAGATGGTTTTTTTTGCTTTACTAGGAATGGCAGCGATCTGTGTTGTTAGACTAATGCGACATTAGAGGACACATGGACACATTTTTGGGACAGGAGATACAGCAATTTGTGACTATGAGATATGATATTACTGTATTAGCTGGCCGGGCAGGGTGGGGTTGCCACTAGGGGGGGTACCAGAGAGGGTAAAACGTTTGAGTCTTTGAGTGTTCTAACTGTAGGGGGAGGGGGGTGACTGGCGGAGGTGACGATCTGTGGCCCTATGTACAAGGGACACAGCATCGGTCTCCTCTCCCTGACAGGACGTGGAGCTCTGTGTTTACAACAGAGCTCCACATCCCTGCTCAGTTACTGGGCAATCGCAGGTGCCCGGCGGCCACCGGGCACGCGCATTGTGTTCCCAGTAACGTGACGGGTGCGCCCGCCCCCTAGCGGCTATAAATGACAGGACGTCATATGACGTTCTGTCAGAACAATAGAGTATTTCGCTCGCCGTATTTGCCGGCGGGGGGTGCTAAGTGGTTAAGAAACTTCTCCTTCCAGTGGGTAACCGTACGTAGGTTTTTAGATACAAA